>VDFB02287251.1:205335-284380 GCA_007258455.2 Sequoia sempervirens
CTCTCTCCCTCCCTCCCTCTCTCTCTCCTTCCCTCTCTAGTTCTCTCTATTTCACATCTCTCCCTCCCTCCCTCTCTCCCTCCTTCCCTCTCTACTCTCTATCTTTACTCTCCCTCTCTCTATCTAATCCTCCATCTTCCCTCTCTACTCCTCTATATCTCTACTCTTCATCCCTCCATCCATATCTTTCTCTTGAGGTAGGAAGAGTTAAGTAGAGAGACATGGAGAGGTAGAGAGAGAGAGACAATGAGAGCTATAGAAATAGGAAGATTTAGGTAGAGAGGGGGAAGGGAGATAGAGAATTGGGAGAGAGAGAGAGAGAGGTAAAGAGATGGAGAGGGAAGGAGGGAGGGAAAGAGAGAGGTATGATAGAGATAAGTAGAGACAAAGAGAGGAGGTGGGGGAGGGAGGGAGAGAGAAAGAGAGAGAACAAAGAGGTAGTTCTTGTGCTCAAGGGAGAGAGAGGTAGATAAAGGGATAGAGATAGGGAGAGAGAGGTTTTGAGTGTAAGGGATATAGATAGAGTGATATAGAGAGAGAAAGAAAGATGATAAGAGCCTATTGATTACTAAAATTTGACTTGTTGATTAATGAAATTTAACTAAGTCTAAAAATATAAGATCTTCCAAAACCTAGAATCTACATTATAACTCGTAGAGATTCCAAAACATTCTCAAGAATCTTGAAACTATATACATGGAATATAAATTAAATTATAAGAAATCAAATGTCCATATATAAAAATCACTTATACATAAAAATTTATTTCATGTATATAATCTAATGGGAAGAGAAAAATAAAGAGAGTTTTTTCTTCATATAAAATGTGAGCACATTATAATTCACTCACATTTTTGTGATGTATTTTTCATCACAATAACAAGAGTGAGTTATAGTGTGCTTCAGTTGGATTTTCCTTGGGCTTCCAACCCAAAGGGTTGGACTAACATTTCAATGTCCAAAGACATGTTTTTGAAAAGTGTAAAATAATTGAACAATCTCAAGCGTTCTCCCCATCAATTTTGCATGTGTTTCAATGTCAAGTGATAATGTTGATCTCTTTTTTATTTTTCTAACCATGTAATTTTTTCACGTTTCAATTATTTTAAGGTTTCGATCTTTAACTTCTTTTGCTAGTGTTTGCATTTTTTGTCAAAAACCTATGTATGGTATTTTTGGTCTCATCTTTTACCCTTTTACCTGTTCATTAAAATTTGAAACAAAATACATTTTTACAAACTTGACGCTATTGTTTTTACATTGAAAAAAAATGATTTTTGATTAGTTTCCAAAAAAATAGGGGGAGCACACTCAATTTTTTATTTTTTAAGGATGTGTCCACTATTAGAAGTAGTAAAAAGTCATCTCTCCACTAAAATATTAGAAAAAAAATTGGCATAAACTACATGGTGTTAACTAATTTCTCACTGGATCATTTTTTAAAATATTAAAAAAAAGTTAATATTTTAGGGAGAGCACACTAGATGCTATGTTATCTATTTGATAGAAACAAGAGCACTTTGTGTGCTGCCCCTTTTTGAACTCATTAATCTCCACCATTTAAAAAAAAAGTAGTTTAGAAAGTAGATTTAGAGCACTATGACTCTTGTTCTTATTGTATCTTCAAATTTTGAGTGTAAATATCTTCATTTTCTCATCCAAGATTAGTATTTCCTAATTTCAAAAAAATGTGGCCACTTAAAACCCTCTTTTGGTCCCCCATCTCCCTGCAGATACCCTTCTAGAGAATTTCATCTCCAAGATGCCCATCTTATATGGAAGGAATGAGAAAGAACCTATATTTTCTTTTAAATGTGTTTAACCTATTTCTTATAATTTAGGTCATAGGGTGAGTGTAGGATCATCATGGGCCAAACAATGGCAATAGACAAAAAATATCTTTACTTAGCCAAAATCTCAAAACTGATATTTGAAATTTTGTATGGATCAAATAAAAAGTTAATTTTGATTTGGTAATACCAAACTAAAATGGATATCTGTTACTAATGGATATCCATTCTGTACGTTCCCAATCCCCCCTTTAATTTTTATAAATAAGCATACTTCAATTAAATAGGCATAACTTTTGCATTAGTAATCAATTTTTTGATTTTGTGTAGGAATTAGAAAGATAGTTCAAAGCTCTACAAAGTAGATTAAGAATTTTTTTGGATTATGCACCAAAAATCAGGTATAACCATTTGAAATTCATCCTTTATTTTTAAAACTTAAAATTTTCACAACTTTTGCATATGAAGCCCTTTTTCAATATTGATTACTCTTTTAATGTTCTAGAATGATAAGAGTTATGTTCCTTTGGGAAAGTTATTTAAATTTTGATATTTAGAAGGGCATGACACATTTTGACTTGAAGATTCATATTTGAAAGTATTGTGTGCTATCAATTTGGATGATAAATTATTTACATGTGCACACAAATCAATAAAATAATTAAAGAGATTTAAGTATACATTATCATGGATTGGTTTATGTGTCCCCTTAACAAAAATAGTTTACAATTAAAATCCACGTAAGGGGGTGATTATTTTAGAAAATAAAGATTCATATCATATGATATAATCAATTATATGTTCATTTGATCCTTGATCACATTCAAATATATTGGAAAGGGTTACTCTAGCCTACCCATATATTGATGGTGGTTTAGCACAACCAACTTTAAGTAAAATGATAGGCACTCTAACTCTCTTGAAAAGTGAGAAATCTAGCTCCAAATTTCCTTTCTAGTTAGGTCTAGACTCTATGGGATAGCTAAGTAGTCTATGTGTTTTGTTAACAAGGGGAATTTGCTAATAAAATTTAAGTTTGGACAAATACAATCTATCAAATGATTCAAATATCCCCTAAAAATGAATGATGCAACCATTTAAACACATATCTAAAAATAATTTATCTCTCTATTCAACAAATTTAACTACATATGAAATATTTTAAAATTTTAAAATTTGACTCAAATCTAGCTCTATCTTGAATTGATTTGTAATGGTAAAAAATATCAAGATATAACGAGATTTAGAGAGAATAAACTAAATAAGTAATTAAAATTTGACAAGATTCACCTCATTTATTAGATCTATAAGGTTAGATAAGATCATAAACCAACATTACAATGATTAGTATTTCACACAATCATACACAACATTGATGAAATCATCTAAGGAAAATATTAAATTATATTTTTCAAGTTGCATACAATCAAATCACCATATTTCATGTGCGGATCTGAGATACAATTTTATTAAACAAAAAAGTAAATATAGATCTCGTTAAATTATTCAATTTATGAAAATAAATTGAAGCACACCATTACCAAGATCATAAAATTGATTGAAAACATCAGACGTGATCTTTTGATTGATTTCAATTTAAAAATAAATAAATAGAATTCTCATGTTGCAATTGTTTAAGTTCACTATAATACAAAATGTCTCTCTTTCAAAAAATCCATTAGACAGTAATAAATAATATCCTTGGGTGCCCAAAATTTGAGGACTTAAATTATCTTTATTTGACATCCCTTATATTGATGACTAGATTTAATTTCTAGAAAGCAATTGATTACAGCTAAATATGGCTTTTCAATGCCACTTTTACAACTTATCAATTCTCTTGAGTTGATTTATTACATTTATTTGAAAATAATAATAAATAAAACAAATAAAAGAATAGTATAATAGTTAAGATGTCACATTGGGCTTGGGAAGTGTTCTAGGGAGAAAATGATTGCTTCATTCATATCATTAGCATTAGGTCCCTTGAGGCTTATGGTATTTGAGCTTTATTTTTGGGAAAGGATAAAATGCCTTATATTGTCCTACAACTCTTTAAATTTGGTCAAGCCTTGGAACTTCTAAATTTTAGCTTTGATCTTCATCATTCTATCAATGGCTTCTTTAAATATTTATTGATAATGCAAATCCATGAACTCCTTTATTATCTTTATTGTTGGTCATACCATTGAAGAGTTTTCCCAAAAAGTGCAAGGAAGATCTTTGAAAAACTTCTCCACTCTAGGCATTACCTTATCTTCTAATTCTTTACTCTTATATAATTTTTCCTTACACTTCTTAAGTTTCTTCATTCTTAGTTTGTTGTATTTCATTCATTTTTCAAGAAACTCTTGGTCTTCTTTATCTAAAATTCCTAATCGGACTAACTTGATGAAATGACTATCCCCCATCCTCTACAAAACTAGGATGTATTCATCGCACATCAAAATATCTTCATCAATTTCAATTTATATTTCCATATCCAAACTTTCCTCATCATTGATGTTGTGATAAGCTCTCAATGTTTTTTTAATTACCTTACTCTTGAGAACTTGTAATCCCTCTCTTCATTTTGAAGTGGTTGGTAGAATTCCTTTAGGGTCTATATATTGAGCATCCTTATTCAATATTACTAATAGTATGGGACAAGGTGTAGCTAAATCTATATGTCCAACTAGGTGATTGACATATGAAGTTAGCTATCCTACTTGAACCTTGAGCTCTTCCTTTGTATTCTTTTTTGTATTCATCTTCTCAAGTATTATGGTTGATGAGTCTAGTTTATGGTTTAACTTTGGTAGAATTTATGATCTATTTGTTGAAATTGTCATGAACTTTGATGTTTGAATATTGATATTTCCTCGAAACCATAGACATTGGGCCTAATTTTATCTCTACAAATCTTTAATGACATTGACATGTTATATGGACTATCTGTGTTAATTCTACATGTGGATTAATGAATGTTTTTTAAGATAGTTACAGATATGTGATTATTGTCATGCAGATATGATTCGAGGCCACTAGATTGAGAAGATTCTACTAGTTGGTCATTCACCATAACGACTAACAAAGTGTTCATGCAAATGTCAACGAAGGGAATCATTCAAAGAGGTCAATGGTGGGAGATTCCTCATGCAAAACGAGTTGTAACCGCCTTGTAAATGATCTTTATTGATGTTGAGCGAATAAAGGCATTACTGCTATGCCAAATCTGCATTGAGGCAAGCGAGTTTGACCATATTCCATGCATGTGTAACTACCTCTCCACTTTCTCTACTTTCCCTAAAGTGGTGTCCTCCTAGTTCATGGAGTTGATCACATTGCTTATCTTTCCTATAAATAAGATTCAAATGCTCCTTCTCAAGAGGTTGCACGATCTGATGATGTACTTGCATTCTTAGTTTTCAGCAATACAATTACATTGCTCTATTGTACTCATGTTTTCCAATGAATAAGATGAAGTTATAAGTCTGTGCATCTGAGTTTACATTAGTTTTAGAGGATACTCATCCAAGGGGGCCCACTTGGTGAGCATTTTGTCCTTAGTTTAGTTTAGTTTAGTTATTACTTTATGTTTTGTAATTAGTTAATAATCTAGCACTGACTATTCCTGCAGCCACTAGAATTCCATATTGTGATTGTTCCTACAACCAAAGTAGACAAAGTAATTTCCTGTTTGTTTGCTCAGATTTTAATTTTTGTCATGCATTTCAGCTTAGCATAGTTGTTGATTGATGTTCAGTACTTATGTTATTTCCTTCTAAGCAATTTACCTTCAGCATTATGTTTTTCTTAGTTGTAGAATGAATATGGCTACTTGGGATCCTTAGTGCACATATTGTGCTGACCCATTTCAAGTTCACGTCCCTGGGTTGACAAGTTAAATGCACCTTCATGATGATTGAATGACTATTCATTTTAGAAGTCCAATCTCTGAATCATAGCTATAAGGGATTAGTTGTTAAATCATTGTAGGAGGCCAACATTTTTGGCGCCGTTGTCAGGGATGGTGTCAAACTAGGGAGTTCTTTGGAGTCACTGGTAGTTTTCTTGTTGTAGTATTTATAACAAGTTAATTTCTCTTTTTTTACCTCTTCCACTACTAAAATTCATGATTCTCTAGCCCGTTCTTTCTTCTTATCAGTCTTAGGATGTGTTTCCAACATAGGATAAAGGTTTTCCAACATTGCATTGACCTTTCTAAAACATTAATAA
Organism: Sequoia sempervirens; assembly: GCA_007258455.2. Lineage (NCBI taxonomy): Eukaryota > Viridiplantae > Streptophyta > Pinopsida > Cupressales > Cupressaceae > Sequoia > Sequoia sempervirens. The sequence goes on from VDFB02287251.1 coordinate 211,344, forward strand.
CTCTATTGTCAATCAAGGAGTCTTTAAGTATTGATAAATCCACATCTATTGATTGGTTAAATATCCTTTCACTATTATACATAAGATGAGAAGATTTCCCATCCACATGAAATCCCTTGGGTGTATTTCCTAGGTTACATGCTCTCATTATGTTCAATTTCAACCTATAGTGATCTTTGATTCTCACCTCCTGTTCATTTGGGTAGTTATCCCAATGACATTCTAAAGTAGCTTCATGTTTGAAGAAATCCTCTATCATTGGGGTGATCTTCCCAATGGGTTCAAACATATGCCTTAAATCTCCAAAAATTTCCATGGCTAGAGGAGTCATTTCTACCTCTATAATTCTGGCATACTGCATGTTGGCACATGAATATACTCTCAATTTGATGGGAAAGACATACCCAAAATTATATTTTTTGACCACTGATTTGTGAATCTTAGTCACTTTCCTAGAAATCCCCAATAAGATCAACCTATCATTGGGTACCTAGGAAGTTTGTATGGTATATTCTAAAAACATCCAACTTTGATATATGTGAAATTCTTGAATTAGATATATGCATAGGAGTTTCTTTGGAGTGGTCAAGAATTCAATGATTTTTCATCCAAATTAATTATTATATTAGATAGACCTGGTTGTAGTATAGGTGATTTAGTTAAATGTGGTAACATTGGAGCCTTGAGGCTTCTATAGATTCCTTCTAATTCTTCTCTTAATGCCCCATATTCTTTGATGTTTCTTGCTATTTTTTTTAATATCTCATTTTTTTTTTTCCAAATGGATTGTGATTTTTTTGAGGGGTTGCATAGCTCTTTATCTCATTTTCTTTGGTTTATTTTTCCTTTATTTCTTTGGTCACACCCACATTGGCATGCTCATCAACACCCACCTCAATGTGCTCATCATTTTTCCTCCATGGGGAAGATGTTGGAAGTTTGAGGAGACTATCATTAATGATGTTGCTTGGTAACATGAGCATGGATAATGTACATAGAAATGTAATACATTGTTGTAATTGATGTGTTCGAAAATCTAAGTGTTCAAACTGCCTGTTCAAGTTTACAGTGTATCAATCTTTGGGTTCACACCACTCTACAAAGGAAGATCTTTCTCTATGATTCTAACCTAATTTTTGTGGTTTTTAGAAGAATCTAAATTCAATATTTCATTTGGTTTGGTGATGTATTCTAAGAGATATGAATGACAGAGTTCTTGGCATAACACAATCATTTTATGTACAGTATGTTTGTGTGTGGGAGATTCCACACTTCTCCATGAATGAGTCTTTGATGTTCCCATGTTGAAGATAAGTTTCTAGATGTCATATGAGTGTGAATTCCAAATGGTATCATGATTTGAGGTCCACATATTGTGAATTGGATGAATAGTTGAAGAATTTTTGTTTAGGTCCTATGGTGTGCTGACCTAACACATTTGGTGTGTATGCGAAGGATTAATATGTGTTGAGATTTTATGTGGGATATATTATAGGTTCATGCTGACCTATCTTAAGGTATTTTGATATTTTAATTGAGGTGTGTGTTATGGATGATAAGGTTTGGATCTGACAAGTTATACTTTTTGGTGTTACATCCAATTAGGCTGACCTAATTGATGTTACACTTGATTATGATATACATGATGGATTATTTTCAATGTTTTCATATGGTGGTATGTGGTATGCGAGATGTGCGATGTGAATTTGATCAAAGCACAAATAACTTTGTGAATTTTGAGATCAAAATTATGTGAATGCATATCAAAGCAGACATTGATCCAGATTAGTGCAAAGATTGATATTGTACTTTATTGGAACTATATTCCTGGATATTGTAGATGCTTTTGTAACAGTTCAAAATAGGTAGTGTGCCACCTTATGTATTCTATATTTTTCTCTGTGGACAATGAGTCCACCTATAGTGAACACTTTTGTAATATGTACTATAACCAGTTATAATATATTGTGAGCTAACCCTCACTTTCCCATTTTGGGTTTTCCTTGTAAAAATCCCGGTGTTCATGTGTTATGTGATATTGTGGATGTTTTTATGCTTTCTTTCCTTGGTGTAGTTGAATATGATTTGGTAATTGGATGGCTAATGTTTGAATGGTTTAATAGAATACTGATTCACCCCCCCTCTTAGTATCTTGAATGTTCAACAATTGGTATTAGAGCTTGGATCCATGGAAGGAGCTTAATCACTTTGGGAAGGTCTTGGAAATTGAACACATGGTTGATAGGAAGTTTCCTATTCCTTCATAAGAGATTCCTGTTGTTGGATACATAGAAGAAGATTGCATGCTTGATAAATATGGAGAACTCAAAGTTGCTCTTGAATATCTTGACAAAGTTGAAGCTAAAAATATAGATTTGAAGGAGAATGTTAAAGAATCAAATGAATGCATCAAAAATTTGAGAAAGAAAATCAAGAAATTCAAAGAAAGGAATAAGGAAGTCAGTGAACAGTTGAAAGAAGCAAATGAAAACATCACTGGACTAAAAGTACAAGTTGAAGAAAAGAAAATAGTTGAAGAATGTCTAAATGCAATAGTGAAAATCAAATTTGATGAATGCATGAGGCTTGAAAAAGAGGTGGTAAACCTAAGATTAGATCTGGAGAAAGCAATAAGTCATGAAGATAAATTCAAGACAAGTTCTACAATGCTTGATGAGTTGATTGCAGGTAAGAAAGTATCCAAAGATAGGTTTTTTAGGACTAGAAAAAAGGTGAAAGCTCAAAAGCAGATTAGACACCTAATGCAGAAAAGAAGATCAATCAACCAAAGATATTGAAGGAAAGAAGAACAATGGTAAGATCCAAAATCAAAGAAATAATGCTAGAAGACCTCCAGTTAGAAAACCAAATGCTCAAAGGTACCCATATTTCAATGGTTTTTGTTATTGTTGCAATAAATATGGACATAGAGAAATGGAATGTAGGAGCAAAATGAATCAGAATGTTTCATTATTTACTGGTCAATGCTTTACATGTAAGAAATTTAGACATAGAGCAAGTGAGTGCAAAAATCAAATGATGAATGCATATAACAATGGTAGAATGATTCAACCTTTCAATGGATACTATTATACATGCTATGGATTTGGACACAAGGGTAATCAATGTAGATCTAGGATGAATGGAAGGAATATTGTTCAAAAGAATGTTATATGTCACAATTGAAATAGACCTGGACATATTGCTAAGTTTTATAGAAGCAAAAATACAAGGAAGGATAATCCAATAAAGAGGAATGAACCTGTCAAAAATGATCTGAATGAAGTAAAGAAGGAAATGGAAAAGATTTGGAGAAAGAAGGAAGAGACAGATGAAAAGGGAGAATCTGTACCACCCTCTGGGGCAGATGTTTCCTCCAAAAACAAAGCCAAGGGCTATGGCTTAGGGGGAGATTTAATGCATATCCTTTATCCCCCTCCATAAAGGAGGTGTTGAAGCTACAACACCAACATATGAGATGAAGATCGACTATTTTGATCTATTGGTGAAAATTACGAAAGAAAATATTACAATGTAGAAGATTGCAGAGCTTCAGAAGCTAACTGTGCATATAGTTTTAGTGTTGCCAACTTGATGAATTGGAGCATTTATTGCAAGATTAGGTCAAATCAAAGAGTTAAAATCAAATTTTCTAAGGAAAATTCATTTCACCAAAGAAATTCAAAGGAGAATAAAGTAGCGAAAAGAGAATTTGAAAAGTTCAAGGTGAATTGAGTTGCAGAGTACATTGAAACCCTAATTCAAGTAAAGCAAAAAGGTATTTAGTGAATCTTGCATTCCCTAGCTTTTAGAAATTTGTGTTTGAAATCAGTTTGAATACATATTGCAATGGCCACACCAAAGGTTGTAGAAATTATAGAGAAACCCCAACCCAAATTTAAGAGATATCCTACAAGAGCCATAGAAGATGACCCTCTAGGTGCTTTTTTGCACATTTCGTATGGGGTCCTACCAATAGAGGGAATTAGGGAATATGTTCATGGAAACATGGATGAACACTCTCCTAGAAAGTTAAGGGATGTATGGGAAAATGAATTAGCTAATGAAAACTTCACCCAAAAGCCGAAATACAAAGCCCTAATCGAGAAGAAACTAGATGTGTGGGAATGGTTCCCTAACTTTTTCTATGATAAAAAGTGGATAAGAATGGCCTCAAGTAGAATTCAAGATCAGTTCATCTAGATTGATATGTCACACATGACTATTAAGGAGGTGATAAGATAGATCGCCGATTTGTGCTCCTCCGAACCCGTTCTAGTATTGAAATCTATCAAGAACAAGGATGTAATGGAGAAAATAGGTGCAACATTTTATCAGAGATCAGGCTTACTATAAATCCTATTAGAAACCCTATTGTTAGGTATGCTACCATGGTCATCGGATAAAAAATTTACTACACCAATAGAGATAACTCAGTTTTTGCCAATGCAATTCATGTGGCACAAGATATGATAGAAAATGGTGTTGGTTATGACCTCTATGAGTTATTTAGGAAAAAACTAATGGAAAAAAAGGAGATCAAGAAGAATAAATATGTGTTTAAGTATGGCACACTATTTATATGCGTGCTCTTCTATTTTCTAAAGGAGGTTCTAGTAATTGAAAAAGTTAACTAGATAACTGGAAGGCCTATGTCACATCAAATTGTTGATTATATGAGGAGCCTTGGAGACACTAATGCATAGGATGATGCACTTATTGCTTTCTTTACAATATTTCAGAGAAGAATGCATGAAAGACAAAGAATTCCTAAGGAAATTATGGACAAATACAAAAATGACATCACTTTCCTAGTTTCCACAGATCACTGCATTATGGAGGAAGTGGAACCTAGATCAGTTTGGATTCTAGAATTAGGTTATGAAGTAATAGAGGCTGAGCTAGTTGGTTGTGTAGATGTTGTATTGAATATTCCTAAAGATGCAACAAAGCCTAGGTATGGGACATTTGAAGAAAAATTTATGGAAGTCCATATGAAAAAAAGAGAGCCACATATCAAAGGAAAAATATTGATGCAATGGTAGACATATATGCACAAGAGTGTGGCATATCAAAGGAAAAATGATATGCTAGAGAGAGAGATAGAGAAGATATGGGTGTTGAAGAAGCATTTGAGAGTTCAAGGAGATTAAGTAGAAAAACTACCACTCCCCCATTGGTTCAAATGTCCTTTGAGGCTTTACTTGTTGCAAGAGAAAAGAGTAAATATACTGCTATTCCTCCAGTAAGGGAGAAATCCCCTTCGATTGTACATGCCACCAAGGTAGAGATGAAGAAAACAACTATTGTTGCTCCTCCTATTGCCCCAGCTAAAATAAGATTGAAACAAAAGGAAAATAGAGAGAAATAAATTGGAGTTAATATTGCTGATAAGGAGGAAGAATTGGAAGGAGTGATGAGGAAATAGAAAATGGGAAAGAAGCATTTAAAATTCATATCAGGGAGAAGAAAAATGAAACCAAGAAGGCTTCTCCAGAGAAGAAGACTTCTAAAATGAAGAATACTCCAAGAAAAAACAAGGAAAAGAAACAATTTGATACAGTAAGGCCTCACTCTCCAATGAAGCTAGAATCACTTTTTAATAGCATAGTACATAATGATATGTTGAAGGAGTTTGCATATTTGTATAAGGAATTAGATGGAGTGGAGAAGGCCACCATTCTCGAGGCTATTATCAAGTACATTGTGGTACTTGAAGTAGATTTGAAGAACATCAAAAATGATATTCCTAATGATGTATGGAACATCCAATTGAAAAGAAGGGAAGAAGCTATAATGGAACATGAAAGGATAAAAGATGAAGCCTTGGAAAGAGTTGGTGCTTCACTTTCAATAGATGATAGGGCCACATTAGTCACTGTATATAGCAAGGAGATGAGAACCAAGTAGAGAATCAAAGTCCTTGTGGGTAAAGATCAAAGTGACTTAGAAAGAATTAGAAAAGAAATCAATGAAAAGGATGAGGATATTTTTAAAAAGCTAGGACTAACTCTGGTGATTGAGGAAGCAATGAATGATGACACTAGTGCTCCAAAACTTAATACAAAAGAGGAGGTACATACTAATAAAATAAAATGAAGAGGAAGACATTGTGAAGAAAAATATCACCACTCCTCCAATACAAAATATTGAAGTCACTCCTTTGATGAATACGAAAAACATTACAGAGGAAGTGAATGCAGATAGAGGTGATGATGAGAAGAAGGTTGAAGAAGAGAAAGGTGAAGAACATGAAGAAAGTTTATGAAGAAGAGCATAAAGAAGACAGAGAAAAAAATGTGGATGCATTCGGAGATGAAGATAAAAGAAAATGTGTACTTGAACAATGTTATGTGACTTTTTCCCAAAAGAAGAGAAAACTATGAAATAACCCTTTCAAATTAAAAGGGAGATAGAAAAAATAAAGGACGTGATGATCCTTTGGTTAAAATAAATATTAATAAAGAAAATGCATAAATACTCTTTTAAAAGGGAGAAATAGTTATATTTATTAAATAATAATTAAAGGCATCCTTTGTGCAAGGGTGTGATGGTTTGGAAACCACCCCTTAAAAGGATATATAAATCATGCATATGAATCTTGGAAAGGGGGTAAAACATTCAAGCATGAAGAACATTCAAGGAAGAATAAAGTGGTTTGGTGAGCTATGGGAATTGGAGAAGGGGGCACACATAGTGTATCCAACTCGGGGTATAGAGTGCACCCGAGATTGTCCTGGATAGGGCTGTTATCATGTTGAGTAGTTATTATGAGGCATGTTGTATACATGAGGAGTAATTACTCTAGAGAATGGTATGCACTTGGCATTGTTTTGTTGAACCAACACTTGTGTGGAGTGCATAGTGTTCTTTGTTCCGAAAGGAATTTTTTCCTCCTAGATTGTTCAATAGCAAGAGACAATACCACTAACATCTTTCTAGAGGGAGAGTGGCTTTTCCAAAGTGTTGTTGTTCAAACAAGTATTAAAAACTATTGATGCCACTATATCTATATTGGGAATATTGTCTATATTATTTTGATGTCAATCTATGTGAATTATATGGACGTGTTATTCACTTTATTATGTTAATTATTTACTTTAGAATCCTTGTATAGTTATAACATATTATGGTTACATTGGCTAATAATATTACATCTTGTAAATTACCTTAAGTCTAATATTTATTATATATAATGCACTACTAACACTTAAACTACTTTAGGAGGAAAAGTGACATCACAAACAAGATTTCTCCTAACAACAAACTTCAACTAGGAGATTTGTTCTGTACATCTGCTAGAAAGGAGATAATTGACTCACACCAAAAGAGTGGATAGATAATGGATGAGGCAGTGAAGGAATTTCATGAGATCATACCCAGAAAAAACATAGACACATCCATCCCAATATGGATAATCTCAAACTTTTGATTGATTCCTTCAAGACATATACATCCAAACTGAAGGTAGAGGTAGAGAAAGAAGTAGAGAAGAGATTGAGTGACAAAAGAATGCTAAAAATAACAGATAAATGTGTTGCTACACATAAGATTTTTTTTGAATTGTTGAAGGATGCAAAGGCATGTGTGGGAGAGGCTAAGGCACTAATACAATATGGAATGAAGTGGTTTGGAGCCACATTAAGTATAAGGAAGGAGATGGGCTCTATTGAGTCTTAGATCAATGCAACCTCTGGTGCATATGACCTAGTAGTTGACCTCACATGTGCTACAAGAAACATCATAGAGGATCTTCACAAGAAGTTATTCCAGATACAAGCTCAAAAATAACACATCATTTTGTAGTTTGGACAGGAAAGGGATCTAGTCAATCCCAAACTTACAATTCTTTCCTGACCTCTTCTCAATGTAGACAAGACAAAGAAGATGTATCTGGTTCCTACTACACTGGAAGAAGGAGAAGTGCAACTAGAGTTGGTAATGCAAAATAGGTTACTTGTGGAGGCCAAGAATGAATGGGAACAAGGAAGGCATGCTTGGGAAGATCAAGTGAAGAAATTGTAGGTGTCAACCTCCTCAAGTTGACTCATTTTCTATCCTTTTATATATTTCCATTCAAGTTTCTTTATAAAATATGCAAACCATATAGAATAATTCTTGCTCTGGTTATGACTCAGGAGGTGTCTATTCAATTTGTATATATGATTACATCATTCAGGGGGAGTTCTGGTAATGGATCAAAATAATGTATATAGGTGCCCTCTACCCTTGATGTCAAAGGGGGAGAATATTGGAGAAATTATTTTGGCATGTTGTTGTGAACCATGCTTTCCAACCTGCAAAAACACAAGAAACAATCAATATGTTAGATCAAATGCATGGTTAGAAACATGATTCCTCAAGAAATTCATTTGAAAGTAAAAGAAGAGGAATGAAGTTAAGAACACAACAAATTTGAAGCAAGAATATCAAATCCTATTCTAAAACCATGCAAATTCTTAATCTCTTGAGGGAGTTGGTGTCAATTTGATGTGAAAATTGGCCCTTTCCCAACTACAATGGTGTGATGAAGATGCTTGATGAAGGACTGATGCTTGTAGTGATGACTTCAATGGAACTCCATGTTGAAAATCTGCAAAAAGCCTAACTATGCTTGGATGAAATTGATGATAAGTTGCTATGGATTTGAGTATAATAACTTTGCATGAATTGTGGATGTATCAAATGAAGGATGAGCTATTCATTTATAGATGAGATTGATTAGAGGAGAGGCAAAAGGGATGAATGTGGGACTAATATTCAACAAATGAGAAGAAGCCACATGTCATCATGTGAATGGTTGAAGAATGAGCACATTTTGAAGAATGTACAAAGAGGGGGGAGATTCAAATTCAAAATATGGCTTGAAGGATGAGGTGAAAGGTGAAGCAAATGCACATGGCTCAAGAAAAGGACATGTAAGAGATTTTAAATGCTTTGTTGGAAGGGACAAGTCCTTTTGGGGGGAGATTTCAAATTTGAAGAATATTCCCACTTGGATGTCTTTTTTGAATGAAAATAGATGATTTATAAATCAATTAAATTGATTTTCATGTGCAAATTGCAAAATCTAGAGGATTTGATGGATTAAGACTAAGATTAATCAAGATTTGATTAATTTAAAGGAGATTAGCTGATTTGACCATTTTGACTTATATTTTAGGATTTAAATAACTCAAACTAAGAAAAGAATGATTTAGACTTAGTTAAATAATTATTTTTGATTTATTTAACCAAAGGGGGTGATGTTAGATTAAATTAGATAAATGTTTTATTTATTTAATTTAATTAGATGAATTTTAGAGATTTAATCAAATAATATTGATTATTTAATTAAATACAGATAGGAAGATGAAATGACCTAGCTAATTACACAGAGATAGTGATTTAATTAAATCGAGGGATTTATTTAATTAAAAGGGGAATTATGATGACTTTAATCAAATAAGGCTATTCGATTAAATGTTTAGATAGAGGGATGATTTAGGATGAAGTGATGTTAGTAGATCAGGATTGAGTGCATGTACATTTTATGTGTCTACAATTGCCATCAAAGACAAAGGGGGAGATTGTTGGAAGTTTGAGGAGATTGTCATTAATGATGTTGCTTGGCAACATGAGCATGGAGAATGTACACATCAATGTAATACAATATTGTCATTGATTTCAAAATTTTTGTGGACTAATTTGATTAATCTTGACATGTTTATGAGGTGTTGAAGAAGTCATTTGTGCAAAGAGATTTGGTTCGGAAAGCTCAATTGTGTGAAAATTTGACTAAGTGTCAGAACTTCCTGTTCAGGATTACAGTGTATCAATCTTTGGGTTTGCACCACTCCTCAAAGTAAGATCTTGCTCTGCAATTATAACTTAATTTTTGAGGTTTTTAGAAGAATCTAAATCCAAGATTTCATCTAGTTTGGCAATGTAGTCTGATGGCATAATACAATCATTTCCTTTGCAATGTGTTTGTTTGGTAGATTCTACACTTCTCTATGAATGAGTCTTTGATGTTGCGGTGTTGAAGATAAGTTTCTAGATGTTAGATGAGTGTGAATTCCATATGGTATTGTGATTTGAGGTCCACGTGTTGTGAATTGGATGAATAGTTGAATAATTTTTATTTAGGTCCTATGGTGTGTCGACCTAACACGTTTGGTGTGTATGTGAAGGATTAACACATGTTGAGATTTTATGTGGGATCTATTATAGGTCCATTCCAACCTATCTTAAGGTATTTTGAGATTTGAATTGAGGTGTGTGTTATGGAAGATAAGGTTTGGAGTCAAGACAAGTTATACTTTTTGGTGTGACATCCAATTAGGCTGACCTAATTGATGTTACACTTGATGTTGATATATATGATGGATTATTTTTGGTGTTTTCATATGGTGGCATGTGGTATGCGAGATGTGTAATGCAAATTTGATTAGATTAGAGATAAGTTGTGAATGTTAAGATTAGAATTGTGTGAATGCATAGCAGAGTAGAGAATTGATCCATATCAGTGTGAAAATTGATATTCTACTTCATTGGAATTGTATTCTTGCATATTATAGATTCTTTTGTAACAATTCAAAATAGGCAGCGTGCCACCTTTTTTATTCTATCTTTTTCTCTATAGGCAGTGATTCGACCTATAGTGAGCACTTCTATAATATATTATAACCGGTTATAATACATTGTGAGCTAACCCTCACTGTAGTTTTTCCCATTTTGGATTTTCCACATAAAAATACCGGTGTTCATGTTTTATGTAATGTTGTGGACGTTTTTCATGATTTCTTTCCTTACTATATTTGAATATGCTTTGGTAATTGGATGGATAATGTTCGAATGGTTTAATAGAATGTTGATTTACCCCCTCTCAGTATTTTGAGTGTTCAACAAAAGAGACAAACTTTCATTCCCACAAAGGGAAAGAAATATCTATAGTATAGGAGGTCATGCAAAACCTACAAGTAATTTTAATTTCATTTACGAAAGGACTCCAATACATTGTTATGTGAGGATGCTACTATATGTAGCCAAAAGAGAAACACAAAATTTCATCTTGTCAATGTGGTGCATAGGTCTATAAAGCTGAAAGAATTGAAATAACATTTTTTGGTAAAAGCAAAGAAAGAGGTACAAGTTGTAATTAATTTAGATATCACCAAAAGGATCATTGAAAAGATAAATGTAAATAGTAGGAAGATCCCAAAGAAAAATGAAGTAAATTTTGGGAATAAGCATACATTCACTTGTGCATACTTTTAAGTAGTGAAGAATATTTTACAAAGGATTAAATCTTAATATATGCATCTGATTAAAGATCGAGATACAATTATCAAAATTATAGAGAGGGCCATAAATGCATCTCAAGAAGAGAAAGAAAGGGTTGATGAACTTACCTTTGAGCTCAAATCAACCAAGGAAAATTTCAAAAATACCCAAAGGGTACTTTTGGAGGTATAAGAATAGCTTAATAGTAAAAAAAATAGTAGGAAGCAAGAGAATGAAGCAAGGGCTAAGGAAGGTAAGCAAGTAATTGAAGAGATTGATAGGTTCCAAGAGGATTTTGAATTCGAACAACTTCCAATAATATCATGTTTTTAGCACAAAGTTAAAAAAAACTATAGCAATGGATCAAGGAATTAAAGGCCAACAAATGTAACTAGTTGAGGATAACTACATGGATTTGGGGATATCTTTTGGTTCAATTTTCTCAGCTTGTGAGAATATCATAATAGTGCAACAAAATTTGACTATATTATAATAATGTTTGAGGATGGGGATTTAAAAATTCCCAAAATTAGAATGGGCAAGGAGACTCCAAGCTAATGATTTAAAAAAAATTGAAAAAAGAATGTAGTCATTGACTTCTTCCCTGTGATTTCCACCTTTGGCTCCATTTATGTCAATTTTAATGATTGAATGAATTATATCATGTGGACTATATCATGGATATATTTTTTGCTAACATCTTAGATATAAATGAAATGGATGATAAGCAGGTGTGAGAAAATGGTCTCATGGGGAAAAATATAATTTTTTTCTTGTATTCAAGTCAAAGATATACCAAAATATTTTAAAGAAATTGCATGATACATCCATGGTAAGACACTCTAGGTCCTACACAAATTGTAAGAAACAGGGGAAAGATTCATGTGGAAGTACTTCAAGGAGGGTATTGTCATGCAAATCAAAAAATACACTATCTATCATCTGAATGAAGGGAAACCTGTCCTTCCAAGCTTGATGTCATATTTTCTTATCTCCCATCAAGATTGGGAAGGTGTATTCATGGATTCCATCTAAATTCTTCCTAATGTGTATGGTAAATATTAAATTTATGTTATTTTTGATAAGATAAATAATTATGCATACTTATTCACCATTTATTATGGATTCAAAGCACATCATGTGGTGGCATTAACTTTTAGAGAGATGATTAGGTTACATGGGTTGTCTAAAATAATTGTCAATAATGGAGATAATAGATTTTCAAACAACTATTGGCGCACAATATTTCATTTGATAGGTGTTGAGATCACTTCTAGCATAGGCTATCATATACAAGTAGATGAGATAACAGAAATAGTGAGTAATTGGGTTGAAGGATACTTAATAGAATATTTTTTAAAACATAAATCAACGTAGATTAAATGGATGAACATGGGTGAGTATTGTTGGAGTACACCCCAACATCTATCCCTTAGAATGTTTTCATTCATGGTAATGTGTGCTTAATGATGCACTGTCTTGCATTGATTTATTATCCATAGATTTTGGAATGTTTCTTATAGGGAAATTTTGGGATATGGAGCCATCACAAATTAGTTGGCTCATGGGGAGAACCTACCTACAAAGGATGTTTCTTGGGAAGTGGAAATTATAGAATTTCTAAATTTGCATTGCTTGATTTCAATCAGTTTTGAGTAGGAAGGATTTTTCATGTGCTCTTTTCCTTAATAACTTACATCATGGACCAAAATTCATACTTCTTATTTCCCACATCTCCCTTGGTTTGGTTTTGTTTGTGTGTTTGTCTTGTTCTTTTCCCCTATATCCATCTAAGATACTCAAAGTCTCTAAGTATGGAGGCATGTCCAATATTATAAGTGTTTTCCAGTCATCAAAGGCTAATATTTTTTCATCTAGGCAAGCCTCTCTATCTAATTCTAACTTTTCCTTGGTGCTTACTAGAATTTTAGACTTCACCATCCTAGCATACCTTTTTTCCCAACTCCACTTTTCCTTTATGCACATTAAAGTGTTAAACTTATCCATTTAGGCATACCCCACATTCATTCCCTTCTCCTAATAGGCCATTACAGTTTTTCATCTCATCATCCCTTTCATAAAATCATCATTCTTCTCACTTGCCTTGTCAAATTTATAGACAGATCCTTACAATCATGCCTGCTACCTAAACTATGATCACTAATTGATTCTAAGAGTCGTGAAGTATCTTTGAATCATGAAATTTGGTACTCACACATATTTTTCATCATTCACCTCACCTACCTCATGGATTATTTCATAGCACCATTAATGATCATATTTGATGTAGAAATTTTTCAAAAGGGTTTTCTCCCACGAAGAAAATATAATATTTTCCTTAGAGGCACTGATCCATGTGTACCTCAAATTATGCAAACTAAGAAGGAAACGATTTTTACCATTAATATGATGGTTAGAGTTCAAAACCCATGAAGCTTCTTGTCACCAATGTAGAGAAATTTTATAATCACAAAAAGCATTCCCCCATGCCTCTCAAGTATATCCCAGTTGACACATGTGACATGATTTTAAGCATAATCTAAGTGAAAAATGATATTTTTTAAGTATGGGCATTCTCTACCACAATATTAATGAGATATTGGAAAATTTAATGTAGTCTTTGAAATTTTTCTATGGTTATTAAGGATTTAGAGTTTGAACAAAAGAATGATGATAAATACATAAAACACTAATTAGAAACTTTTTGTGAGCCCTCATGTTCAAGCATCCAAATATAATGACAAAAACATATGGAAATGTTGTAGGTTCAAGGATGAAAACACTATAAATATCACACATCAAAGGAAGAAAACCCTCTCAATCAAAGGAACAATCTCACCTAGAGGTCGTATTGGAATTTAATGGTGTAATATCAGTGATACTAAGTCTATATGACACTTACAATTGTCATGGGAGTAAGGTTTATATATTTTTTTTTCTAGTATAATTTTTTTTGTGTTTTATTTTCAACCTACTCATGCAAGGGAAGTTTTGGAATCTTTTTCTAGTCATTGACTACTATTATGAATCTAGGTTATCATGTATAATACCTTGAAAAAAACCTAGGTTACTAATTTTATTATATAATGTTGGCTAAATTTTTTTTTTTCTAAGTCTAATAAAGTAGATCTAAAGCTAGAATTTATCTTTAAGGGTGAACCTGACTTGTAATATTAGGGTTTGATGTTTTTGTATGAATATAAGGAGAAAGTTATAGGTTTGTAGGAATAGGGTGAAATGTTATGAACTTGAGAGGATGTTATTTACATCTAGTGTTCCATAAGGTTCTAGTTGAATATTTAAACTTGAAATGAAACTATCTAAGATAAAATATATTTGTTGAAGGTTTTAGTTAATATTTACATTAATATTTTTTAGGGACATTACAGTGGTATCAAAGCACTGTTAAAATTTTCATACCTAAATATTATTTGGCAAAGATATCCATTGTCAATATTGTAGAGATATAGTATCTCAATAATAATAGTAAAATTGATGGTTTCATTATGTGATATAATTTCAACTAGGAAACCATGGAATATAGGTGATAGAGCTTCAAAAAAGTTTTGAGAAAATCTTGGATAAGCAATCTTCCTTTGGTCAACAAACTAAATCCTTTGTAAATAGTTAGCTAGGATCCAAAGTACAAGATTAATGATATGAGAAATACAATTAGAGGTTGAAGTACAGATCTTGGAAGATTTTTATAGAGTTTGACATTCTCAAGTAATATTATTTAGATATGTTTAAATACTCAAAGCAAATTTATATTTCAACATTAAATAGGGAATATTCTCTATGCTAGGTAGTTATCCCAAAAGGAGCATATGTTGTTAATTCTAATTATAAGATCTTAAAATTGGGTGAGAAATAATTGAATGGTTGGTATTTTGTATCAACTAGGAGTAAATAAAATTCCCCAAAATATAGTACTTTTTTATGGTTAGTACCATGCAATATAATTTTATCTTATGGTAATCTCATGAGGTTGTAGTTATATCAATCCTCAAGGTGTCCTTTGTGTGAGAACTAATTGTAACCAACATACCATTTTCTCTTGCATTGTCAATATGCATCTAAACTGTGGTCTAGGATCTTTCACATGATAGATGCACTCTAGGTTTAGTCTACATATATGAAAGTTATTTTTTGCTACTAGGCATAATTTTCTAAGAATAGACAATACTTATACCAAACCTTGGTTTTGTGTGTTCTTTGGAGAAATTAGAGGAATTTTTGAGATCAAAAGTTGGATAATGGTGGGTTTTGGATAATGATAATGTAAGTAATCAAAGTTTATGGGAAATATATTTGGTAGGATGTTTGATTAGTTGTCTTCTTACGAGATTTTGGTGGTAAAAAACTAAGAGTTTAAGTTTTTTAGGTTATCCCTCCACATTCAAGTGTCATTAAATAAAATGAAAAGAAGATAGTATTAATATGGTTTCTAGTGAAATTCATCAAAGTATTCCTCACTATGGAAAGGATAAATGGCATCCCTAATCTTGTTGGTTTTATTTTTTGTACAAACCACTAACCTTAAGGTTATTGCCAATATACAACTAATGCAACTATTTTATCAAATAGTAAGACACTTATTCTCAAACTAGACATTCAAAAGACCAAAAAATAAGAGGATTATAAGGCTCTTCTACACTTTGATCCTTGTCGAGATTAGGAGGGTAATCCCATATATCTTTCAAAGAATCAAATAATTAGGAAAAAATGGATGAACCCACACACAAACATGAATTTGTATTTAACTTTGTAAAGATATTGTATACATAAGCATTAATAAATAAATCCATGTTAGGTTTTTCAATAGGATGTTAATCCAGAGAAGTATGAACCTAATGACAAAGGGGAAAAGAGATGGTAGTCATTTCCAAACACAACATTCAATATCTCTTCATAGGGATGTGATGAGCTTGGTTATAGGGTACCATCATAGCCTATGTATAAAAAATGTTATCATCATCCATCATGTGGTGTGCATGTGCATTCGATAGATTGAGATACATGATTATTGATCTTTTCTCTTTGAACTACTAATGTGCTGAGATAGATGAGATATAATCTTGATCTACTAATGAAACAATGTTCAAATGATAAACAAAAGAATATTGTAAGACTTCTAACTCTATGGATTGACATGTGTCATGTGGTTTGGTCTCACTCATGTAACCAAGTTCTTTCACCTAGCCTTGTTTGTTGTCTATGTTGGTCCATGAGATCTACTCACCTACACATCGATACCTTTTTGTTTGAAAAGCTTCATTATGTAAGAATAATGGTTGGCCTTGATAAAAGAAAAATAGGTTGATGAATCTGATTTGTCTCAATAGTGAGTCCAATATGAAGTAGACACGAGCTTGAAGACACTCCATGCACTCAATGATAATGTATGCAAAATTTTCCCTTTTGATGCTTGTTAATTGAATGATTTAGTGTATTTTTTGAATGTGGATCTCAATTGCTCTTGAAGACATATGATGTTAACTATGACCTAGGAGATGAAGTTTTTAGTGCACATGCCAATGAAATAACAATCACTCCCAAAAATGTTTAACGAGAAAAAAATATGAAAAAGCAAAGTAGGTCAGGTCATATAATTTAGATCTAAGATTAAGATGCAACATGTGACATAATCAAGTAACAAACTCTAATTTAGAAAAAAAATGGTGAGCAGGAAAGGGAGTAGTTGTAGCATTGGAGCGAGTGAGAAAGAGAGGTGGAATTTTTGAATTTGCTAAGGCAGAGGTGGATGGAGAATGTGGAAGGCATTTTTCTAAAGAACATAATGGGTAGAGCAAATAAGGGCACCCTTGGAGGTTCTCTGCAAAGGTAGAAAACTCTTTCTTCTATTGTTTGCTCCTCAAATAAAGTTAAAGGCAATGATGGAGAAGGTGAGGGATTTTTCTCTCTTGTGGGGGTTGCTACTCTTTTTGAGGCTATGGGTGTTGAGTTTGCATATGCTTCTGATATGGATTGTGATGTGTCAGATGCTTGGTGAGAGTTGGAAGACCCTATTTCCCCTCCTATAGTGCCTCTTGATGGGGATTTCCCAAATGAGGAGTTCCTCATGGATCTCTTTTTGGAGGCTCATCAGAAGGAAAATAAGCTTGTTGAGATACAAGTGGTTGAGGGCATTGAGGGTGCAAAGTTTCTAGGTTTGAGGAAACATTTCCTCTTTTCTTCTAAGGGGACCTTGCCTTTTGCTATGGATGAGTGTAGATCTCCATCTTGGTTGATTCTTCTCTAGTTGTTTCCAACTCTCAGATGGCTTTGGAGGCTCCTTCTCTAGAGGTGTGCAATGCTCAGGCATTGGATGAAGTAGTTGTTGCTTCTTCTCTAGTTGTCGCCCCGTTTTTTTAGTTTGTTGCTCCTTTGGCTATTGCTCTTGTTCTTACCCCTAGAGAATGACCCTGTGATGGGTTGTTGGATGATTTTACTTCTATCCAGGCTGAGGTTTAGGGGACTCATGGGGTCTCTTGCCTCTTGCTTTGGATTCCTGATGATGTGGTGGAAAATTCTATTGCTATCTTGGGAAATGCTCTTATTGGGAGGTTCTTAGGCCCTCATCCAAATATTGACTCTGTTTGCAGCTGAGCTTTGGTTAAGTGGAAGGATTTTGGTCTACTGCAGGTAGCTGCAATGTCTAAAGGTTTTTTTCCTTTTCTCCTTCTAGTTCCTTGAGCAAAGTAGGGGTGCCTTACTTTGTGGGCCTTGGTTCTTTGGAAAATATATCCTCCTAAAAATTTGGTCTACTAGGTTTGTTGCTTCCAAGGAATGCTTTGGTTGGGCTCCTATTTGAATACGACTCCCAATACTTCCTTTGGAATTCTAGGATGAAGAAATCTTTCATGATATTGGTAATAGTCTTGGTTCTTTCTTAGTTATTGATAGGATCATGAAACATAAGAAACACTTCATTTATGCAAGATTTTGTATATGTGTTGAATTTGGCAAGCTTCTACCAAATAAAGTTAAGATTCCTTCCAAGTTGAGATTTTGGGAGCAGAGTATCCTCTTTGATTCTTCCTCTTTGGTGTGCTCTCATTGCCTTAGAGTTGGTCACTCTTCCCACTCTTGTAAGGTTTTCAATCCCTTGCAGACTTGTCCTATTGGGAAGGCTTTAGGTTCCTCTAATGTTAATCCCACTAGAAAGATTGACTTGGTGAATCCCTTGGCTAGGGAGTTGGAGGTGGATGATCATGTCGATGTCCTAAGGGGAAGCCCCTTCAAGGATAATTTTTTTCCTATTCTTGTGAACGAGATTGATTCTTCTAAGAATATTGGATTGAACCATTCAGGTCTCAAGCTCTCCTTCTAAGCTCTTTGGTTAGACACAACTTCAAACCTCCTTGATCAGTGAGGCTCTTTCTTTTGGTGTGACCTCTCTCATATTTTGGCTCGTTTTGCTCTTGGTTATTTTTTGACTAGGTGTTGGTAGTTTTCTATTGTTTTGTGGTACCTCCATTGTTTCTTTGCTTTTCATGTGGGTTTCAGGTGCCCTTCAAAGCCTATTTCTACTACTCTGTTTCTTTGAAAAAGTTTAAAACTTTGGTGTTTGGAAGTGTTCCTTTTCTTCGCTTTGTTCAAGGTTCTGGGCCCTTTCAAAACCCTTCTTACTTTATCAAAAACATGTGACATAATCATGGCATCTACACAAACCCTAAGCGATGTGGAAGAGGCAATTGTGTGGGTGTTTTCTCTAGTGATGGCGAGGGAGAGATGAAGGACATCAAAGACGATGGAGGCAAGTGCTCTATTTCTATGGTGGTTGCACATTATGATGCTTCTCCATTGTATGTTTCACAGACTATAGAGATGGTGAATCTCTACACTAGTGATGACAAGATGTTGTGTTCCCTAGAGGCTATGTCACCAATTTCCTTTCCCTATAATGACGTCATTAATGGTGATTTTGATGGCTTTTGGAGCAACACCCTTGTTGAAGAGGAGGGAAAGGGAGATATTTTTGAGGATTTGGTTCTTGGGGGGTCTTTTTGGGATGATGAGGAGGATGAATCGCTCTTGGATCTTCTTATTGAGGCTCACCTAAAGTCTATGCTCTCTGAGAGAGGTGCTTGGTTGGTTGTTAAGGATGATGATTCAATTATAGCTATGTAGTTGGTAACCCAACATGCTGCTCAAATACACTTTGAAGCCAAGATTCCCACTAAACTTGATGTTATCAAGAAGTTTGACTTTGGGAACTCTTTATAGAGGGATTTTCTTCAGCCTCCTTGAAAGGTTCTTCATGCTATGCCTCCCTTGCCTAGCTCTCCCCTTGTTGCTGGCAGGTGGACCTCAAAGGCTATGCCCTCACTTCCTCCTATTGAGGGAGTCGGTTTGGGGACTCTTTCCAAGGTGGAGGTTCCCATATCTATCTTTGTTGCAACTTAGGGTGAGCATTCACCTCCTTGTAATGTGAAGACTATTTGCTAGTTGGTGGAGGAACCTTTTGTGTTTTCTCAGTCTCTTGCTCATCAAACCCCTATTATTTGTATATCTAATGAGTGTGTGGACAGAGCCTCTGCAAGCTTGCAGCACACTCTTATTAGTATATTTTTGGGGAGTAGACCAAATATTGACATATTGTAGTTGGCATCCGACTATTGGTTTATTTTTGGTCTACTAAGTGTTAAGGCTCTACTAAATAATTTCCTCCTATTCTCTTTCAATGCTATCAAAGACTGTTTTCAGGTTCTTTTGGGAGGTCCTTGGTTTATGGGTAAGGCTTTTCTTTTCCTTCAAAGTTGGGATGTTGGTTTCAATGCTACTAAGATAAATTTTGCTCCTATTTGGGTTTGTCTCCCAGAGTTCCTGTTGGAGTTTTGGGATGAAAGTATTATTTAGGGTATAGTTGATTTTATTGGTTAGTTCATTTCCATTAACAGTGTTACAAAAAATAGAACGAGTTTATGGTGTGCTAGATTTAGTGTTTGTAATGAGATTGGTTTGAAGTTTCCCAACAATGTCAAAGTGTTCTCCAGGTTTGGTGTTTGGAATATGAAACTGCATTATGAGCATTCACAGTTGTATCACTTCCACAATGCTAGACCTTTCTCCTTGTTGTGCCAAGATGTCCATGATAAGATGCATTCCAATGTGCATGCTTTATTTGATTGCTCCTCTATTGATAAGGGGAAGGAGATGGATCATCATGTTGAGCGTGGTCCCTTCACTAATGTTGGTGTTTTTTGCAAGGTTCAATGTAACCTTGATGCTGAGGTTGGAAGCCCATCGAACGAGATTGCTCCCTCGAACAATGGAAGGATATTTCATTTGCTTCTAGCCCCTCTTTTGAGGGATTTGTTAAAGTTTGGGTTCAAACCACCTTGATTGTCTTTTGTTGGTTTTGGGTCCTTCCAAAACCATTTTTTGGTTCCTTGCTTTGGTCAAAAGCATTGTTGGTTCTTGTCTCTCTTCTTGGGAGACTTGTTTAGTTTTGTTTCTTTCTATCTCACTGCTTGTGAGATTTGTTTGTTTATGCATAGTCTCTTTTGCCTCAATGACTGTTATGTTTTGGGTTCAAACCCTTCTCGATTTATCTTAATCAAAACATGGGGCATAATCCCAAATACAAAAATGCAATAAGAAGTGATAATTCAGACCATAAACAACTATAGGAATGATTAACTAATGAATTTAAAATTAAGTATTAATTAATACATTAAATAAATGAAATGAAAAGTTATAATAATATACTTACATCTATTTATCGCTTAGTAATTCACTTCAAACATAAAAAACAAACTGATGAACGAACAAAAGTTATAAAAATTATTATTTTAATTAAAAGACATATTTCCGATGTCCTAAACACAATCATTTACAAACTCTAATAAAATGAATTTATCTATATTACCTGCTTACATCTCTTTTGTTTTGAAACTACTCTCCTCTAAGGAAGTTCAATAAACAGATCTGAACAATACCCTTTAGCAATTGACAAGGATGCGGTCTAATTGGAAGCAAAAATCTCTAGTATTTTATCCCCTTAATCTGTTATTTTTGTTATCTTCTATTTTGCATGATTTTATACAATGTGTAAAACTGTTTTCAATATATCTATTTATACTTTATAATCACACATGCTTAAGAATGAAGGTAGAGAGATTCATTATTGTATTGGAGAAGGTGTTAAATTTTTACGATAGTGAAATATTTTACTGTGATGAGTTTTTCACTCAAAAGAGTTTTCCCTGTCTTGTATATGCCCTAATTCTAATATACAAATTTTATCCTACAGTTTTCAGTCTAAAGTTGTGCTTCCTCAAAAGCAATTCAATGTATGACTCCATGGAATGATTATAAAAAGAGTTCAAACATAGTCTCCAGTCAGCATATCTAGGTAAGTGATGCATACGATACAAAATCAAGCATGGTCCAACTTTCCAAACACTCTAGAAACAGCATTTTTCCAGAACATGAAAACAAAACTTGATATCTTCTCATCGCTGCAAATATGACAACATGCATCTTGTTATAGTTAAAACCTCCCGTGGCAACTTGCCTGAATTAGCATTACCTGCAGTCTCCACAAGAACATAGTCCAAGTTTTAAATGATGGAGACAACTGACATCTCTCACAACAATTTGCTCTTCAAACAATCTTAGAGACAAACTTGGTTGCAGTTTGGCAATCATCACATACTAAATTTCTTGACAACTGTAATAGTTGGGTCAGGGCCCAGTGGACCTGTTTAACAAGCTGAAGAAAATTGCCGAGTTCTCGTATGGTGGCAGAGGAATTTCTCTTCCTCTGTCTTGTATCTGAAATTGTCTTCGGCAACTATGCATAGATGTCTTGTGTTTGTGGGTGATATTTGTCTCCTACGCAAAAAACGTGTACCATTTTATTGACAACAATCCAACTACATCCAGGTGTCTTTTTAATTCCTCTACCTTTCATTAAATTTCTTACCTCCTGAGTGTCACCCCACCTGCCTATTTCTGCATAAATGTTCGACAAAAGAACATAAGGTGATGCATTTTTAGGATCCAACTCAAAAAGGAGTGTTGCCACGAATTCCCCTAGCCCTGTATTCTTATGTGACCTACAAGCACCGAGCAAACACCTCCAAACAGCCACATCAGGTTTCATTGGCATTTTGATGACGAAGTTTAGCGCTTCCTCAAGATATCCAGCACGGCCAAGCAGATCAACTATGGATGCATAATGATCCATCTTAACCGAGATGAAATAAGAGTTGCCCAGGTCATTAAAGTATTTACAGCCCTCAGCCACTAGACCTGCATGGCTGCAAGCAAACAAGACACAAATGAAGCTTATATGGTCTGGACTGGTTCCAGAGAGCTTCATTAGATCAAAAAGATCAAGGGCATCCTTGCTATAGCTATGCATTGCATATGCTGCAATCATCGCATTCCATGAAACTACCCCTGGATAATGAATTTGGTCAAAAAGTCTACGCGCCTTATGTATACTCCCACATTTTGCGTACATGTCTATCAAGGCAGTCACAACCACGTCAGAGGAAAGCCCACTTTCAATTATTTTTTGATGAATTTCCATACCCTGCTCCAAAGCTTCAAGTTTGGCACAAGCAGGGAGGATGCTGGCAAAGGTCGATGAATCTGGTTTTACATTTTGCAGTTGCATTTGCATAAATATCTGCAAGACTTTATCAAAAAGTTCATTTTGGGAATACCCTGCAATCATTGCATTCCATGAAACTGCATCTCGTTGAGGCATTTTTTCGAACAATGTCTGTGCCTTCCACATGTTTCCACATTTTGCATACATATCTATCAGAGCAGTTGTAACTACAACATCAGACAAGAATTTGCTTTTAATTATGTTTTGATGGATTTCCATACCCTGTTCCAGTGCTTCAAGCTTGGCACAAGCTGGGAGGATGCTAGCAAAGGTTAAAGAGTCTGGTTTCAGACCTGCCAAGTGCATTTCCTTAAGAATCTCCAGGGCTTTATTGGCAAGCCCATTTTGTACATATCCTACTATCATTGCATTCAATGAGGCTACATCTCGTGGAAGAGTTTTGTCAAACAAATAACGTGCCTTCCGTATACTCCCACATTTTGCATACATGTCTATAAGTGCAGTCATAATCACATCAGATATACATCCACTTTCAATTATTTTTCTATGGATTTCCATGCCCTGATTCAAAGATCCAAGTTTGGCACAGGCTGGGAGGATGCCAGCAAATGCCGAGGAGTCTGGTTTAACACCTGCCAATTGCATTTGCTTAAAAATTTCCAAAGCATTATCAACAAGCCCATTTTGTGCATATCCTGCAATCATTGCATTCCACGAGGCAAGATCTTGTTGAGGCATTTTGTCAAACATTTCCCGTGCCTTATGGATACTCCCACATTTTGCATACATGTCAATCAGAGCAGTCACAACTACAATATCTGACAAAAACTCACTTTTCATCACTGTTTCATGTACAGCCATACCCTGTTCCAACGCTCCCATTTTGGCACAGGCTGGGAGGATGCTGGCAAAGGTTGCTGAGTTTGGCTTTACACCAGTTGATTGCATTTGGTTAAAAATCTCCAATGCTTTATCAATTAGCCCATTCTGTGCACATCCTACAATCATAGCATTCCATGACACAATATTTACTTGAGGCATTTCTTCGAAAAGTTCTAAAGCCTCGTCAACAGCACCATTTTGTGCATATCCGGTAATCATGGCATTCCATGAAACCACATTTGCATTATGCATTTTGTCAAACAGTTGACGTGCCTTGTGCAAGTTTCGACTTTTTGCATACATGTCTAGTAGAGAATTCGTCACAGTAACGTCAGATTGAAATCCACACCTAATAATTTTTCCATGGATCTGCACACCATATGTTAAAGATGCAGTGTTAACACAAACGGGAAGAATTCCTGAGAAAGTAAACTGGTCAGGTTTAACAACTGTCCGTTGCATTTGGCGAAAAAATGCCAATGCCTGTTTAGGAAAGCCATGCCTTCTGTAAGCTGCAATTATCATATTCCATGAGTAGACATTTTGTTCGGTCATGTGATCGAAAACATTGCGAGCATCCACCAGACTTCCGCACTTGTCATACATGTTGATAAGAGTATTTTGTAAGACTGTTTGAGTAGCAAATTGAAATCCTCTGCCATTGATGTGAGAATGGATTTGCTTGCCCTCTGAAAGCGCATTCTTGGCAATGCAGAGCCGTAATAGGTTAATATATGTAGAAAAATCTACAGGAAGGTTTGGTTGTGTTAACAGAACGTATAGTGCTTCCTTTAAGCGACCCTCTCTAAAGTAGGCTCTGAGATTTCGATTAAGATGAGAAAGTGAGGACATCGTATGAGTATCATCATTTCTGGTTGTGGTAACCCAAATCAAAAGAGGAGAGAAAACCCATCTGCTATATCATTTGCAAGAAGTTATAAATAAAACTTTCAAATATAAATGGGAGAAAATTGCATATTCTGCATCAACATGGGAGAGAACTCCTTTTTTAAAAAAATGGGAGAGAACTCTTTTTTTTAAAAAAATGGGAGAGAACTCTTAAAAAAAAACAATTAAAATGGGAGAGAATTTATTTCTTATATTATTTGGAAAATGTTTTTTAATATCAAATAAAATTTTCAAATATAATGAAATTCTTGATTTTTAATTTCTTAGTCTTGTAGATGAGTAAAGTGTATATTTCACATTTTTCAATTTATTTTATATTTAAATTTAGTTTTGCAAAAGTGTGTCATGGATATTTAAAATGAGAGATTTTAGAGTACAAGGTAGCTAAACCTACCTCTTATCCCATCCTTTTACTTGGTTTTAACCTTGTGGTTTAAAGTAAACTTATTTTTTTCTTGTTTTCTCACTCTAGTCAAAATTACCAATGTAGTTTTGCCTCTTGAATTGAATTGCAAGAACATAGCCCTTGTCACATCTATTAACCCATTTTATCCCTATGGTCTAAAGTAAACTCATGTTTTCCATGTTTCCTAACCCTAGTTAGAATCATTGGTACAATTTAGGTACAATTTAGTCTCCTCAATAGAATCATAGGTGCAAACTTGCTTGTCTTATTCAAATTCCAATTTCACTTTCCCCAAGTCAACTCCATCTAATATTGGGTTGTCATCCATCAGCTTGCATGTAAAATCTTTCAAATTAACATCTAGGATTTGCATATTTAAAAACAAGGTCATATGGAATTTAAAATTATTGAAAGCATTTTTCCTGAAGCAATTCAAAGCATTTTTCCTGAAGCAATTCAAAGCATTCTAGAGAATTCAAATGTGAGATATTTGAACACCAAATAATATAGGATAACAACAATAGGAAACAACCAAAAAAAATGAATTTTATCTTCTATTAAGCATACACTTTGGATTAGGGCAAAAGGAATGTAAAAATGACAAAAGACATGAAAGCTCTCATCATTGGTGATCATAGGTGATTTCTCCAACTGGTAGTCGATGGTTGAAATAGAGTGTGGGTGCCCAATCTTATAGTATAACTTTTTCGCATCATAAATTCTCCCTTAAAATTGGCTTGGGAATGGTTCAATTTATATATTTTAGGTTGGTTGAATAGATGGATTAGATTAGGTCTAATGAGATGGAGGGTTAGGGCCGATTCTCATGTAGGAGAGAATGAGAAGATGATAAGTGGCATCATGTGATTGGTGCACATGATTATGACAAGGATGGAGGAGAAATGAAGGGCGGAGATTCAATCAAATATTGATGGATGGTGGTGATTGAAATGGTTCTTTTGGAGTCTTATACACTTGGAGCTATGTCCAAGGTTGATTTTTTATTTGCAAATTATTAGTTAGTTGACTGAAATTGATTAGTTTATTTGACTAATGATGAGTGAGATTTTAAAGGAATTAAATAAATATGGGTGTATTTATTTAATTTATGAAAATATATTGGCAAATGATTGAATTAATTAAATAAATATAATTTATTCAATGAAGATGGGAATGATAGAAGAAAAATTTTAATGAGTTAAATTAATTGAATAAACAAGGTAAATTACTCAATTAATATTAGATTGGTTAATTGAATAATCAAGACATATTCAATTGACATTTGAAGAATGATTAAGGTTAATTAGTGTTTGAAGTGGATCTGTGAGGTGGATCTAGTGTGACAAAAATTGAAATGCAAGTATGGATTATAGGTGTCCATAAATAGCAATAGAAATTCTTGCATCATGCATCTTGTATTTTGTGTGTACTTGAAATCTTCTAATACAAATTATAGAGACCACCTTAAGGAGCTTGAATTATGCTCAAGGAATTCTAACTCATCAATCCTAACAAATCAATCTCTTAAAGGATCGCCTTAACACCACCTTGACCACAATTTAGTTATTGCATATAAGAGGCAAAAAATATAGGAGAAACTAACATACATAGGATGATGAAATATAGATACAATCACAAGAGATCAAGATAGAATCACATGCATGATCATATCCAAAAAATTTCCAAGATCCAAAGACTTATTTTCTTCAAAATAATCTATTCACATTTAATATCATAGTTAAGCTCCAGTAGTAGAATGCACATATAGTCTAATTCCATCACATACAACACCATCATCATCAAAGAGTTAAGCAACTTCCTAACCTCTTTGTTAATTTTTGATTTACTTGTCATGTTATGGTTATTAGAGTGTCAATTATATTTTTTCTCCTAGATTTAATATTTTTTAAAGAGGGTGTGTCTTATTTTTCTTTATTTGGTGAACTCGACTCATTGAACCACTCTAGTTTCCCTAGGGTTGTATCATTTTTTTTGGTTTTTTAGATCTAATACTTCTAATTTTATAATTTTATATTAGATCTAAACATCCTCTTATTTTATCTCTTTTAATCTTTTTTCTTGTATGCTAAGATCTCAACCAATTTCTCACCTTCCACTTAGAATAACACCAAGATTAAATCCAAAAATGGCCATGAACCAAAATGGCATGAATACTATTGAAAATATAAAACTATGATCTATCTTAGTGAAGAGAAATCATTTGATCAAGATGCCCATATTTTTTTATCGATACCTCAAGAATTTTTAAATCACTTCATCCATTAAGGACCAACTGAACCAACACATCCACTTCATCAACATATTCAAAATTATTCAACTTAGAAGATGTATAAATCAACAATAGAAGTCCAAGAGTCATCACTTAGAATTCCACCTCAGATGTTACAATAGATATTTGAATTTAGGTCTCCACAATGAGAATCCAATGCTTTCACTAATTAAGTTCAACTCCTTTAACAATCAACATAAATGAACCACACCTTCCATTCCACCTATTGCATTCTCTCATGATGTAATTCCTAATAATGGGTACCATAGACCTCTTTATATATTGGCCACTACAGCACCTAAGAAAATTTAAGGAATTATTATGAATCCTAGTTCACACTTTAGTTGTTATACAAAAGAATACTTACAAAATAATTATTTCCATGAAGAAAAATAGGTGCACTCAAGGGTGTCGTAAATGTTCCAATGACATATTCAAATACTCCTTGATGCATCACCTTATACTTGCGAATTGCATAAAAAGAAGCTATCCTCTTTCATATAATATCGACCTTTGATCAATTTACTATCATTCTCAGAATTTGATGGATAGAGAACTTTCAATCTATCCCTTCTATTTTACATTAATGTGTAAATCTCATTCATCAAGGAAAAAGTAGTCAAAGTATCGAGATAATTATCAATCTCTTTTGAAATATGCTAACTTTATTTTTGATACATTTGTACACCTAAAATTGAACACTACCGTTTGGTCAATTTTATCCTAATTTTCCATCTATATACATTTCATCTATTAAATTAAATGAATAGTATTATTTATTTAATTTAATCTATATTTTCCAATCATGAATGTTAATTAAATGATATATTTAATTAAATATTCCCACATCTTGATATTCATCTAAAATCATTACCTATTTCCTCTAAAGTCAACCTTAGGTAAATAATTATTCATAATTATCTACCACATTTCTCTCATCCAAAAATTAAATAAATAATTTATATTCATTTGAAATTCTCTCACATGTCATATCCTCCATCATTTCTCATTATCCCTCTCTCCTAATCTAATCATGTCTTAATCATGGAACTTAATCATTGATTAAGAGGTGGGCAGTGTAAAAATATGGGGACAAAAATGGCACTCCACTTTTGGTCTTGAAAAAGAAAACATGAGCACGTTATAATGAAATTCTCTGTATTACAGGTTGGTAGTGATAGATCCTAGGCTCAATCATTACCAATCCTAACAAATTTTGGTATAATGCTTGTGTTATAGTTTAGTTTACACATAGCATGGTGTATAATCCCACATTATTTAATGCTTTCACAAAACACGAGTGTGTTATAGCCGCTTGTATATGTTTTACTTTGAAAAAAAAATTCTCTCTTCAGCTTTTTCTTTCTCTTTCTCTTTTGGAGAAACTATGTACATGAAATATAGTTTCAAGATGTTTGAGAGTGGTTCCGGATCTCTAGTAGTTATAATGCAAATTCTAGCTTCTAGAAGTCTTATAATTTTAGACAGTCAAATTTTAGTAATTAGCATGCCAAATTTTAGTAATCAACAAGTTATCATCTTTCTCTCTTTATCTCACTCATTGTTTATCCATATGCTCTCTCTCACTATCTCCATCCCTTTATTTGACTCTCTCCTTAGGATCAAAGACCCCCCCTCTCTCTCTCCCTCTCTCTCCTTCCCTATCTACCTCTATATCGCTCTCTCTCAATCTCCCCACCTTACACCCTCCCTTTCTTCTCTCTATCTCCCCTCTCTCTCTCTCTCTCTCTCTCTCTCTCTCTCTCTCTCTCTCTCTCTCTCCTTCGCTATCTACTTCTATCTATCACACCTCTCCCTCCCTCCCTACTTCTCCCTCCCCCCTCTCTCTCTCCTTCCCTATCTAATTCTCTTTATCTATCTCCCTCTCTACCTCTCCCTCCCTCCTTCCCTCTCTCTCAATCTCCCCACTTCTCTCTCTCACTTCTCTCTCCCTCCATACTTCTTCCCCTCTCTACTTCTCTATATCCCACCTCTCTCTCCCTACATAACTCTATCTCAACTATCCCTTTCCACCTCCCTCACTTTTCCCTCCTCTCTCTCTCTCTCTCTCCTTCTTTCCCTCCCTCCCTCTCTCTCTCAATCCCCCCTTCCTCATTCCCTCTCTACTTAGAAAGAGATGTAGAGAGAGATAAATAGGGAGAGGTAGGTAGAGAGAGGGAGAGGAGATATAAGGAGAAGTAGAGATGGAATGAGGGAGAGAGGGAGAAGTAGGGAGGGAGAGAGAGGTGAGATAGAGAGGTGTAGAGACAAAGGTAGGTAGAGAGGGAGAGGGGAGATAGAGAGAAGTAGAGAAGGAGGGAGAGATGGAGGGAAAGATAGGGGAAGAGAGAGCAATAGAGAGAGAATGGTAGGAAGTGATGGAGGGAGAGGCAAGTAGAGAGATGGAGAGGGGAGATAGAGAGAGGAGAGAGGGAAGGAGAGAGGGAGGGAGAGAGAGGTGAGAGAGATGTGAGAGAGAGATGAGATAGAGAGAAACAAAGAGAGAGGGAGGGAGGGAGGGAGGGAGGAAGGGAGAGAGGGAGGGTGAGATGGAGAGAGTGGTGAGATAGAAAGAAGTGGAGAGGGAAGGAGTATTTAATTAAATATTCCACCATCCTGATATTCATCTAAAATCATTCTGCTTATTTCCTCCTAAAGTCCAACCTTAGGTAAATAATTATTCATAATTATCTACCCAACCTTAGTTTCTCTCATCCAAAAATTAAATAAATAATTTATTATTTATTTGAAATTCTCTCACATGTCATATCCTCCATCATTTCTCATTACCCCTCTCATCCTAATCCTAATCCATGTCTTAATCATGTGAACACACTTAATCATTGATTAAGAGGTGGGTAAGTGTAAAAATATGGGGGACCAAAAAATGGCACTCCACTTTTTGGTCTTGAAAAAGAGAAAACACGAGCACGTTATAATGAAATTCTCTTGTATTATAGGTTGGTAGTGATAGATTCTAGGCTCAATCATTACCAATCCATAACACAATTCTGGTATAATGTGCTTGTGTTATGGTTTGGTTTGCACATAGCATGAGTGTGTTATAATGTGCCCGCATTATTTGAATGCTTTCACAAAACATGAGTGTGTTATAGCACACTTGTATTATGTTTTGCTTTGAAAAAAATTTGCTCTGTTTATTTTTTTCTTTCTCTTTCTCTTTTGGAGAAACTATGTACATGAAATATAGTTTCAAGATGTTTGAGAGTGGTTTCGGATCTCTAGTAGTTATAATGCAAATTCTAGCTTCTAGAAGATCTTATAATTTTTTAGACAGTCAAATTTTAGTAATTAGCATGTCAAATTTTAGTAATCAACAAGTTATATCATCTTTCTCTCTTTATCTCACTCATTGTTTATCCCTTATGCTCTCTCTCACTATCTCTATCCCTTTATTTGACTCTCTCTCCCTTGAGCTCAAGAACCCCCCTCTCTCTCTCTCCCCCTCTCTCTCCTTCCCTATCTACTTCTCACTATATATCTCTTCCTCTCTATCTCAATCTCCCCACCTTACACCCTCCCCCTTTTCTTCTCTCTATATCACCTCCCTCTCTCTATCTCTCTCTCTCTCCTTCACAATCTACTTATATCTATCACACCTCTCCCTCCCTCCCTACTTCTCCCTTCCCCCTCTCTCTCTCCTTCCCTATCTACTTCTCTTTATCTCTCTCCCTCTCTACCTCTCCCTCCCTCCTTACCTCTCTCTCAATCTTCCCACCTCTCTTTCTCTCAATTCTCTCTCCCTCCCTACTTCTTCCCTTCTCTACTTCTCTATATCCCACCTCTCTCTCCCTACATAACTCTATCTCAACTATCCCTCTCCACCTCCCTCACTTTTCCCTCCTCTCTCTCTCTCTCTCTCTCTCTCTCAATCCCCCTTCCTCATTCCCTCTCTGAGAGAGATGTAGAGAGAGATAAATGGGGAGGTGGGTAGAAGGGGAGAGGAGATAAGGAGAAGTAAGATGGAATGAGAAGGGAGAGATGGGAGGGAGAGAGAGGTGAGACAGAGAGGTATAGAGACAAGGTAGGTAGGAGGGAGAGAAGATAAGTAGAGGAAGGAGAGATGGAAAGAGGGAGAGAGAGAGATAAATAGAGAGAGGTGGTAGGGAGTGATGGAGGGATAGGTAAGTAGAGAGATGGAGGGAAGATAGGGAGAGGGAGAGAGGGAAGGAGAGAGAGATCTGAGAGAGAGGTGAGATAGAGAGAAACAAAGAGAGAGAGAGAGAGGGGAGGGAGGGAGGGAGGAAGGGTGGGATGGGAGAGTGGTGAGATAGAGAGAAGAGAGAGGGAAGGAGAGAGAGAGAGGGGAGGAGATGGAGGAAAAAAGGGATAGGTGATATAGAGATGAGGGAGTGATAAGAGAGGAGAGAGAATGATGAGATAGAGAGGAGAGTGAGAGAGAAAGGGGAGGAAAGGAGAGAGAGAGAGAGTGAAAAAAGAGAGGGAGATATAATGGTGAGATAAAGAGGAGGAGGGAGAGAGAGGGAGATGAGATAGATATTAGAGAGGGGAAGAGGTAAGGAGGGAGAAAAAGGTGAGATAGAGAGGTGTAGAGAGATGGATAGATAGATAAAGAGTGTGGTAGGGAGTGATGGAGAGAGGTATGTAGAGAGAGGGAGAGGAGAGATAAAGACAAGTATAGAGAGAGAGAAGGAGAGGTAGGGAGGGAGAGAGAGGTGAGATAGAGAGGTAGAGAGAGATTGGTAGATAGTGATGGATGGAGAGGTATGTAGAGAGAGGGAGTGGGGAGATAGAGATAAGTAGAGAGGGAAAGAGAAAGGGAGGGAGAGGTATGGAGGGAGAGAGAAGGGAGGGAGAGAGGGAGAAAGAGAAGTGATAAAGAATTAGAGAGAGAGAGTTATTGAGCTCAAGGGAGAGAGAGTTGGATAAAGGGACGGAGATAGTGAGAGAGTTTTAGAGCGTAAGGGATAAAAAATGAGTGAGAGAGAGATGATACAACTTGTCAGTTACTTAAATTTGACCTCTTGATTATTGAAATTTGACATGTTGATTACTAACATTTGAATGTCTAGAAAATTATAAGATCTTCCAAAAAATAGAATTTGCATTATAACTCCTAGAGATCTGAAACTACTCTAAATATCCTAAAACTAAAATGTCCATATATAAATTTCAACTTATAAATGTTTATTTCATGTATATAGTTTAATCAAAAGAGAAGGAGAAAGAGAAAGAGAAATAAAAAGAGGAGAAAGAAAAAAATGAAAGCAAAACATTATGTGAGCGTGTTATAAGGTGCTCATGTTTTTGTTTGCTTTGGAAATTTCTAAGGCTTTGGCTTGGATTTTCCTTGGGCTTCCAACCCAAAGGTTTGGAGTGAATTTCAACGTCCAAAGACATGTTTTTGCAAATTGTAGAAAAAATTAACATAATCTCGAGCATGCTCCCCATCAAGTTTGCATGTGTTTCAATGTCAAATAAAAAAACACCATGATAATGTTAAGCTCTCTCTTAGCTATCTAACCATGTAAGTTTTTTATGTTTTGAGTATGTTAAGGTTTTCATCTTTAATTTCTTTTGTTAGTGTATTTGTTTTTTGTCAAAAACCAATGTATGACATTTTTTACTTTATTTTTTAACATTCATCAAAATTCCAAATAAATTACATTTTTAGAAACTAGGCTGCATTCTACACATTAAAAAAAACTGATCAATTTTCAAAAAAATTAGGGGGAAGCAAGCTCAATTTTTTATTTTTAAGGATATGTCTACTTTGAAAATTAGTAAAAATCATATATTCATTAAAAAAATAGTAGAAAAATCAGGGATAAACTACATGGTGTTAGCTAATTTCTCAGCGAAGCAATTTTTAATATACTAAAAAACGTTAACATTTTAGGGGGACCACACAAAACACTATATTATGTTTTTTTTGAAAAAAATAGGACCAGTTGTGTGGCTCCCCTTTTTGAACCCCTTAATCTCCCTCATTTAAAAAAATAGTAGTTTAGAAGATTTAGAGCACTATGAATTTATTTTGTTGCATCTTCATATTTTGAGTCTAACTATCTTCAATTTCTCATCCAAGGTCAATCTTTCCTTATTTCAGAAAAAAAAAAAGAAAAAAGAAAAAGTGGCCACTTAAGACCCCTTTTTGGTCTCCCATCTTTTTGCACTTAACCAAATGTCACATCCTCCATATTTTCTACTTTCCTACTAATCTTGATCTAGATCATAATCCCTAATCTACCCCCTAATTGTTTGAACATTCCTAATCCTAGGATTAGGAAAGGGGTAATCCCTTTCCATTTATTGCCTATCCACCTAGTCATGCCCATCTCATTAATGTTTCCCCTTTTAGAAAAGACCCCATATACTTTAGGCACATGAGTCTTTCTTCGAAAAGTACCCAAAAGGAATTAAAAATTATTTTATTCTCTTTCTTTTCATACATTGGGAGTGTAGGATGAGGAAGGCCTTTCTGACCATGATCCTCCCCATTCCCCTATGGTACCTTCTAAGGTACCATCTCCCTCTCAAGCTCCCACATTGTGACACTTTTCACAATCTTGAGGTTTGAGAGATCATCTCCCTCACATCTATCCTCATGATGCATTTGTACACCATCTCATGAGGTAATATGTATCAACCATTGTGATCCATTGATATTCATAAAGCAATCCTAGCCCTCCATCCTTTTCTCTTCTCACATACTTGTTATACACTTAACCATTTTTTATTCATCATGCAATATTGAGCAATCTAGCATCATTATGTTGTTGAAATCAAGTGAGTACACATAAAAAAAATGATCTTAGGCACATATACGCATTGAGTGCTTTGACATATGTGAATTTCATCAAAATTCACCAAGGTTTTGAATCTTCTTAGCCTAATCTAATTATTGCTCCATTTTGGGTGTTTTTGAGTGATTTTCTTGTTGTTTTCAATCTATTGTGTTACACATTTTCACGCACACATTTTTGGTACGCCCAATGGGACCCACATCATAGGTTAGCTAACAAAAATTTGGTTCTTTTAATTGTTTTGCATCTATAGGTTTGTATAGAGGCAAATACATTCTCACTCGGGTGGATATGCTCACAGAGGCAGATACACTTTGCACTTGGGTAGATTTGTTATCACTTGGACAGATCCATTAACACTTGGGTGGATCCATTAGCACTTGGGTAGATTAATTGTCTTTTGGGCGGCTTTGCAAACACTTGGGTGGATTTGTTATGTTTTGGGTGGCTTTGCAAAATTTTGGTAAGATCTATGATCTCTTAGGAAAATACATAATAATTTAGGTGAATACATGATATTTTAGGCAGTTTTGCAAATAAGTTTACACAGGGGCAATTTTCTCTACTCTTGAGCGATTTTGAGTCTCCTTAGGCGATTTTTCTTTGTTTTTGGGTGATTCCACTCTTGGGTGAATCTATGACAACTCAAGGGAAAAATTGCTATGCTCTTTGGTGATTATGCTCTCTGCATCAATGACTACGTAAGATATAAACAATCTCCTTTAGGTAAAATTTTTACATTTCCCGTCATCTTTTGGCTTTCCCAACCCTCTTTTGTTAAAATTCATTTTATTTTGATCACTTTTGGTATCTAATCATCTTGTCGTGAAGCTTGATATAATTTTCCAAAGACAGGGATCATAAACTACTAACATATCTTCTACAAGTTCATGATCAAAGACATTTTTATCACTAATCTATGCACACTTTAGTTTCTAAAGGTTCAATTTATTGTGTACTTTGTTTGGTATCATTTGTTAACATATTATCTCCCCTTGCACTGTTCAATGAGCCTAAGGATCAAAAATCACAAATCGATGCAAGTCTTGTGTTGTGTATACTTAGGAGTGCTAGCTTGTGTGTATTCTCTCCTTGCACTTCATGCGAGCTTGGATATCATAAATGCATAGCATATCCTTCCCTTTAGGAGGAATTCTTGGGGATTTCATCACCCCATGGAATGACCTCAACCGCGTGAACCAATAGGGTATATAAAGGGGGGAGAAAAAATATTTGCACCCCAATCTAGTCACATCATGTTTAGTGAAGCTTTTTTGTTTGGGTGATACCAAGATAGGAGTGTGAGGTTGGTGTGAACGACTCATGAAAATATTAACCCACACTTGTGACACACTAGTATTCACAATTGTGCCTCACATACCCTCCTGGTATTTAGAGGATGCACAAGATCACTTGTTTGAGCCTAGCATAAGACCTTTCAATTGTTGCTTAGTGTGGTGCAAGGTACATTATCATGCTCGAAGCTACTCACCATATATCTAATTGAGTAGAGATAGAAGCTCTTTGGGAAAGGTCTTAGAACCTCCAAAGAAAGGGAAAGGGTGAGCCCTTGTGCAACTAGATCCCTATCTATCAACTCTAGAAAGAGAAGTGTTTCACACTAATCTTGGGATATTAGCCTTTGGCTAATGGGCCTACACTAAGTTAACACACCTACTTGATTAATCTAGTCTTGAGATTTTTGATGTGTCTTATTGTGATTACCAGTGCATATCTTCATTATATCCCATCATCATCCATCTTGTGTTTTTGTGATTGCAATCTTTGGTCCTTTTTCCTTCTTTGTCCAAACACCCTTAAGTTACTTTGCTCTGCACTTGGATGGATATGCTCTCTATTGGGTGAATCACCTTTTTTATTGGGTGGATCTACCTAGGTAGTCATCTCTAGTCTTTTTCCAGTCACCCTTGGGAGAATCCACCCTGTTCTTGGGTGGATCCACGTAGGCAATCACATCCCTACTATGTCTAGTCACTCTTGGGAAAATTTGCTTTGCACTTCGATGGATCCATTCTCTCTTGGGTGAATTTGCTTTGTTCTTGGGTAGATTTTCCAAGGTATTCGTGTCCCTACTCTAGTCATATTCATCTTTTAGTGAATCTGCTCCTTCTTGGGTGAACCCACCTTGCCATTATTGTCAAATCCATTATTCTATGTTGGGTGATTTCGCCTCTACTTGGGTGAATCCACTTTGTTCTTGGGTGATTTTGTTTCCTCTTGGAAAAATCTATGTTGTTCTTGGGTGGCTCTGTATTCCATACAAAATCCATAAAGAAAAACCTTCCTATCATGGATAGCCAATGTCCCCCCGAGTTCAAAATCACAATCAAATAAGTTTTTCACTTCATTCCAACTCTAAACAAGCACTTTTGTCTCATCAATCCACCATAAAATTATTCAAAACACCATCCCCTTTGAACAAGGATTTATCTAAACCCATCCTATCAACATCCAAATCATCCACAATCCAAAATCTAACCTCAGATACTTAATCAATATCCTAAATCCTAATCAATCATCCATCATGATGCTTTCTTGGGAAATTTTTCTATCCCAAGTTAGTTATCTCTCAATCAAGTTATTTCACCTCGAGCCAAAGGTATAGTTTGCATCAATATCTTCTCTTTTTTGAGAACTTAGCCTATCTCATGTAGGAAATCCCTCCAATTAAACTTTGACATAGGATCTCAACCATAGTTGAGAGGATATTATCATTTCGTCCATCCCTACAATCACCTCATCATTTTAATTGTGTCCTTGAACATTAGGAGGCCCTCCCACCATATCATCAAAATAATCCCAATCTAAGCTTAAAATAAATTGTAATGTAAGCCTACTCTAAATCCCAACTTGATATTTAGTACATTAATAGCTAAGATAGATTTTGATATTGAAACAATTCTTATGGTCACTTCTTCCATGTTCTTCTAATCCATTCCATTTACCTTATAATCATCTATTCTCATTTCTTACATCCATTCCCATCTAATCCAACATCATGAATCCTTATCCTCCCCTAACAATACCAAAAATAGTAATCAAGGAAAATCCTAATTATATTGAGGATGATGATGAAAGTCTTGTTGATCAAGATGAGTATGAAATAGACCCCTTTGATGCCATCATTACTATAAATATTTCCCCAAGTGTCTTCCAAAATCCAAGCAATCATCCAAGCTATCCCATCATGCCTCCATGCACACCCATTAGAAATCCTTATGCTACCTTTGACAAGGGAAGTCAATTAGATCCCCCATCCACACCCCCCTCTTATCTATCACTCGTATCTCCCTCTCATCCAATATCCATACCTCCATCTTCTCCCCCAGTCATATCTCAACCTTCATCTTTACACAAAAATATCACCTTCATCCCTAATCCAAATCCACCATCCCATTATCCCCCAAACCATAATCTTAATCCTTCAGTCCATGATCCCAATCCTTCATTGAATCCTAATATTTTATCCTATCTCAATCCACCATCCATTTCCTCATATCTCAACTCACCATCCACTTCCTTCTACCTCAATCCACCATCCATGTCCTCATATCTCACTACACCTTCCAATCCCTCATACTTTAATCCTCCCTCCAATCCATCATACTTCCATCCTTCATCTAATTTTGATCCCCCCACTACTCCTAATCCTCCACCTACTCTTAGTACTCCATTCATTCCCAACCCAAAATATAATCCTAATTTTCCACTCCATAATCCTAATCATCCCACTACTCCCCCTCTCCCATCTAACCCTAATCCTTCACCTATTCCCAACCCTCCACCTAAGCCTAAAATATACAAGTATCTCATTATATATGTCATCCAAGGACTCCTAGCAAAGAAGTCATCACCAAATCCACATCCCAAAGTGGTGGAGTCATTTCAACCCACTCCACCAAGTATATTCATTAGTTATGAGTCCCTTCTCCATCCTGCACCTATTGTTCCTCTTCCCACCCCTAACACCATCCAAACCATTGAAACCATCAAATCCATCAAATCCCTATCTCCTAATCCTAGTATTGTCTAATCCATCGAAACCACCCAATCCCAATCCCCATCTCTTACTCTTATCATTATCCAAACCCAACCCCATGATCCCCATGACTCATCTATTCTTATATCTACCCCATATGAAGAGTCCATCCAACACTCCTCCACCATCCCACCAGCCACACAAGTTGAAACATGCCAAGAGATTGTTCCAAAACATACCAATACATGCCCTTATCCAACTCAAGATCCTACCATCCCACCTAATCCTTCTCCACCTAATCCTACCATACCCGTGGTGGTTCTCTTGCAACAAAATAATAAAGCATATCCATCATCCATCCTCCTCCACCTAATAATGGACTCACATCATGCTTCCAAAATAATAAGCATCCTACTTTTAAAAAAATTCTCAAGACCATGAACTATCAAGGAAAGGCTTAGGCCTTCATGACCAAGGTATATTAGAGTCCATCCATATCAATTAAATTTCATGTGCACAAGGCTTATGCCTTCATGACCAGGGTATATTAGATTCCATTCCATTTCTCCTTCTTTCATTCAACATCCATCACAATATGGGCCAATGTTGGTCCTAACAACATCCCCCAATCACACATCCCCTACATCATTTCATCCATACACTTTCAAACATCCCATCCATTATCCCAAATATCTCCCCCATCAAAGAACCCCTTTAATCCATGCCTTTGCATAATTCACCTATCCTTATAAGGTTGTACCAACATCCAATAATCACTCCAAATGGCCTCCTATTACCTTGATATGGAACTAAATGGTTGAGTCCTTCCTTCATCTCTTTATCACCCATATTCAAAATCCAATTATCAACATCCCTATCCTCATCCATCTCCATCCACATACTAATCCAAAAATCCAAAAAATACAAAAAATCAAAAATCAAAACAAAATAGTAAAAAGAAAAAATTGTCCAATGGTGAAAACTTGGAAAATAGGCACCTTGGACAAGTACCATGATGAAAACTTGGAAAAAAGGTATCATATGTATATCCCCCATCCATTTTCTCTCCACACTTGGGGCAAACTTCATTCTAAGAATCCCCATCCTTCATCTCCTCCATCCAACCTATCTTACCCATCCTACCTATCATATTCCATTTATCTCAATCCTTCCATCCTTCTTGTGATCTTGATACAAATAGGGGAACATATATATAAATTCTTTGGACCTATCTTGGCATACATTCCCTCTATACACACATTATCATCTTCCTTATCCACCTATCATGCTATCATGCTATCATCCATCTACCTTCTTTATCCACCCATCATGCTATCATCCATCTACCTCCCTTATCTTCCCATCTTCATATATACCATATCTCCTACCTCATCACACATGACATATCTAGAGTGGGGCATTGCATTCATTTGTGAAATAGTCCTTGGAAATCACATCCATGCTATGCATCCATCAAACCAATCCTACTCATCCCCTATCCATCAATCCATCTTCCTTCATCTTATCATCCTTTCATCTCCAAATCCTTGTCACCCTATCCCTTCATCCTATCATCCTTCCATCTCCCCATCTTTATCTCCCTATCCTACCTCCATGTAGTCCATCCTACCATCTCATCCTCGTATCCCATAATCCCTTGTCATTAGTATATTTCTATAGGCTAAACCCATGCAATCCAATGCCATCTATCCCACTATAATCACTACTACCTCTTTTATATCCACCTAATCCACTATTGCTTCCCATTGAATCCATCTTGTTGTCATTTGGATAACTATCCCATTATTGAGCTTCATGTAGTCAACATCCTCTTATAAATATTGTATATCTTGTAAATATTGTGTTTCTTGTACCTAAGGTATGTCCCATGTAGTCATCTAGGCCCATCATTATACATACTTGTCACTAGGTCCCATCCTTTTTCTTGTGGTGTTTCCAAGGCCCCATATCAAGTTGGTACTTCAAAAAAATCCATTAGCCCCCTTGGGTTTCAGGTATCTTGATCATCGAGCTTGTCTTGAGAATCCTAGGTCTTACCTATCAATCCTTGGTCTTCACATGAAATATCATTCCTTAAAGCATACCGCATCAACCCCATCCATCATTCTTATGGAAAAAGTTACTTGAGATATTTTGTTATTTCATTGGTGCTTTTGGAATCTTTGTTTATATTTCTTTTGAGCTTCCTACTTTACCTACTCGAGGTCTCCATGATCCATCATATCATGGTGTGTTTTCTTAGTCTATCTCGTGTTGTTCCCACCAAGATCCTTTGTGACCTTGTGTTATGCTAGGGCATTCCTTTTGTTTGTGGTTTTCCAGCATCATTTCCAACGCAGCCCTTTGTGAATTTTTGAGATGTTGGACTTACCTTTTATTTTTTTGTCAATCATATGCATGTGATATGAAGTCACCTTGGTTCCTCATACACTGGTGCATAGTATCTCAAGTTAAATCAAATTAAGTGCTCACTACATAACATTTCTAATTTGACACTCCAAATCCCCCCATCCATTTATCCTACATGTTCCTAATCCATTCATCCTTCATCATAATCCCCCATTTACCTATCCTATTTGTTTTGATCACTCCACTTAATCTTAGATTTTGCATGCACATGAATCCTCTTCATTTTTGTCTATCCTCGCATCTTTCTCTTGCAATAATCATATGCATGTCTCATACATCCTAATTATTTCCTACTCATTTCATCATCCCTTCAATCCTTTTAGGCTAATATAGATTTGTTATTCTAAACACAACTCATCTAATTGCAACATTGGTCTTGTTCCTAGCCTTGTTGCAAGCCTTGATCCAAATCAACATCATCATCATCGGGACGTATCCTTCCCAATCCTTGTGTTGTTTCAAGATATATCATTCCCACATCAACAACACTCTAATCATCATCATCATCAAGATGTATCCTTCCCATCCTTGTGTTATTTCGAGATATATTGTTCCCACATCAACAACACTCCAATCATCATCATCGTGAGGTATCCTTCCCAATCCTTGTGTTGTTTCAAGATATATCATTCCCACATCAACAATACTCCATCCATTGTCAATCAATCTTGCCTTTTCAGCTTGATCAAGGTAACATCATGTTTGTCTTTGAATCCTTTTGTGTTTTCCTACTTACAACATCCTCATTTTTTTATCTCTTTCTCTTCCCATCCCACCTTCTATCCATCATATTGCATCATCTTTATCATTTATCCTTGCATCCTCTCATCCATTTCAAGAGCACACATGTGTTAATTGAACCTGCCTATCCTCTCAAGGGGGCATCCTAATCCTCATCTTCACTTCCATCACATTTCTTCCTAGTCACTCATTTGAATGAATGGGGCATCTTCCCTAATCTAACCATCCTCTTCCTAATGATATGTTTTAATATTATTTGACATGATGCTACTTTGTAACACCATCTCAAAGAGGGGAAAAATATACACCTAAAATTGACCACTTTTGTTTGGTCAGTTTACCCCTAATTCGATCAATTTTGTATCCTCTATATTAATTAAATAATACCCTATTATTTAACTAATATTTAATTATCTCAACCTTCATCCTAATATATTTCTTCTATTATCCCTATATCCTAGCCTAAAGTAAATAATTACCTTTAATTATTTACCCCTATCCCATTCATCCATTAAATTGAATAAATACCCTTATTTATTTAATTTAATCTCCAAATACCCCTTCCTCCAAATAGGAATTAAATCTAATTATTTAATTCCTATTTTCATCTCGCCTCATGTTCCATCCTCCAACTCTCCCACTTGCCCTCTAATGTAATCCTAATCTACCCCTAATCATTTGCACACACTTAATTCATGATTAAGTGAGTCAACCCTCTCCATCACATTAAGCACATGACCTTAGTACCATGTCATATGGGCCTTGTCCCATCATAATACCCTTATCCCTCTCAACTCATCTCATTGTGCCACTTGGCACAATCTCATGAGTTGAGTGATCACCTCTCATCTCAACCCTTGATCTCATGATCTAATCTTGACCCTCCATCTAAAATCCCAAAATCCTATATAGCCAACCCTTAACCAATTTATCAAAGATCTCACTCATTTTCACTTGAAGCGCCATTATGTTGCTGAAATTTTGTGAGCACACATCAAAATCAACAATTGTGGGTAAATATACTCAACGAAAGGCTCAACATAGTTCAATTTCATCTAATTCTATGTTGGTTTGAGCTTTCTTTCCTTATTTTAAGTGTTTGTTTTATTTTGTGTTTTGTTTGGTTTTATTGTTTAAATCACACATTGAACACATTTTCATGCACACAAGTAGTAAGTAAGAAACAAGGTATGGTTTCACCCTCATAAAAGAAATGCCTCAATGCCCACTTAGGAAACACAGGCCTTTGTAGTATGGCCCATGCACTATTACCAAGTATTTGGTTGATAACAAGTTTAAACTCAACTTGCTATCCTATCTTTTGTTTCATTCAATGTTTAATGCAAAATTATTTTGGCTATACCTTCTACCACTATTTGACTCATTAGATGTTGTTGATTTAGGACCCAAATTCAACAAAAGTTCCTTGATCTAGGACACAAATTAAAATCAATGGGGCCCATTTCTTCTAAGGAGGGATTAACGATCTAGAAAACATCTCAAGTCAT
Organism: Sequoia sempervirens; assembly: GCA_007258455.2. Lineage (NCBI taxonomy): Eukaryota > Viridiplantae > Streptophyta > Pinopsida > Cupressales > Cupressaceae > Sequoia > Sequoia sempervirens. The sequence goes on from VDFB02287251.1 coordinate 254,153, forward strand.
CTAAGTGACAGATTTGGATAGAAATCTAGAATTTCTAAAAATCTAACTTTCAATAGTATTTTGCATTTTTTTGTCCTTTAAAGTGAAATTTGGTGATACAATTATTAAATCATGCTTATGCTAGGCCTAACAAAAATTGATTAATTTATGATCTAATTTTTTCAAAGCATATACAAACTTCAAATTTAGAATAACAAGATAAGAGTTATGACCTTGAATGTAATGATACTAAAGTTAAATAACTCCAACAAGCATTTTTAGTTTTTAATAAGTACGTCCATATCTAGTTGTCCACTTCAACTTATAAGGATGCATATCACTACCACGTGATCACTTCATGTCATTAATAACCTTAATTTATTATTTTTAGTGAGTTTTTTGTTTCTTGTATTGTAAATCTATATAATAGCTAAATTCAAAGCATGTAAACAAGGCAAAGGGCATATATCTCTTTTTACAAACTTTGTCCATTTTATATAAACTCTCAATCAAAATAAGAATATATATAGTTCAATTATCATTTATAATACATCAAATTCTTCAAATAGTATATTGTCCTCTAAATTATTAATTTAATTCAAACTAGTGATATTAGATTCAATTTACTCTTATATATACCATCAAACATAGAAAAAATATCAAAAAATTAGGCCGAAGACAAGTGATTTGTTAGATTATTTTTTTTAAGGATGCAAATGAGTACTAAAGAATAAGTTGTTAAACTTCTTGACTAAGATCAAATAACCCTTACACATACACCCAAATTATAGTGTTGAAAACAATGTGGTTTATCTGAATTTTACCAACTAAATAACTCTTCTTGCAATGGGCACCATGAATTGCTAAGGGTGGATATGATTCCCTTTTAAACACCATATCCATTGCATTCTATGGAAAACTATTTTTATTTGATGTATATTGAGAAGCATATGCACCGCCTAATATGTTGTGAAACATCACTACATTGTTATAGCATTAAAAGATGGTAAAAGGCCTGGTGTATGTTGAGGAAGTAGTAAATGCTTGTTGACATGTATTTTAAACAAAATATAGAAATATATGTATAATATTAAATTTCTATTATATTCAAAATGTTATTTCAGTTTAGACTGTCAGATTTGTTTAGTTGATCTCATATTTATATGAAATTTATATTATACTCAATATGTTATTTGAGTTATGATTATCAGGGCTTGTTTGAATGATCTCATATTTTAATCTTTCTATTATTTGTAGCCAGCTTTGTTCAATATGATAAGTATTTCTTTTAACATATTTTCATTTTCTTTCAATACATTGTTGGGTAATGAACCTTTGGATTCATTATCTAAATATTATATACAAAGTTGGAATTTAAATTCATATACCTATTACATGAACAAATTTAGTGGTGTTGCCAAATAATTGGATTGGGACTTGGGATGCCATTGAAAGCAATCATCGAGGAAGATACTAAGGTATTGTTGATAAAGATTAGCAAGCTACTTCCAATGTTCGGATTGACTATTAAATTGATGGGTTAAAATAGCTGCATTACACTTGAAGCTTTGTGCCATCTCTGTACCAAAGTGTTGTCATAAGAAGCTGTAGCCTGACATTTCATTGGAAGTTTTGTACAGTGACATCCTCTTCATATCTGCATCAATGAAAGTATTAAATGAAAAACAAATGTTACTAATTATGTCATGTGATCAAGGTAATGGAAGGCCATACAACACAGCTTATAAAATTATTCACTAGTAATAGCATCTTACAGTACAATGGTTATGCCTGAGAGAGTGTTATGCATGCACACAAAGGCTGCCCATAAATCCTCGGAGCCTTTCTTTCCTGCCTGCAGCTGCAGTGTTGGTCAATTGAGTATCAATAATGTTTTTCTGAAAATTAAACATCAAAAAATTGACATGTGCAATTTGCAGTACAAATAGTTATGGAAGAAATATAAGCAACCAATACCTACCAATTATGTTCATTGATTTATATAATTGAATATCAAGCTAATAAAATAACAATTCTATTACTAACTATGTGTATGTTCTAAGGTAGCCCCACGGAAAAGATACCAAGAAATTATATCAACAAATCACAAACACTTCAGATGGGTTTTATCCATTTTTTTGCTTTATTTTTCCTTAAAGCATGTCATCATACTATTGTGAGTACTGGGTATACATGTCAACTTTGTTTAACGATCTCACCCAACTCATTACCCGCTACAAGAACAGCTTGGTTTTGCCTATCAGCAGACGTTTTATTGCCTCTTTGGAATGTATATTGGCAACCACCAAACACTGATAGAACAGGTCATTGGATAAGAAATGGGGGAACAGTGGGCATTGTATGTACAATTGTTAACATTTAATTTTCTTTGCTCTGTTTTGAATGGTCTTGAACTGGAAAATGTGTGGTAGTTGAAGGTCAATTTGGAGTCAGCGCATTGTGAATGGCTGAGATAATCAAGGCATACCTATACCTTGAACAAATATTTTGAGCTCCACACTTGGTCCTTTTACAGTGCTCACTCCCAGACCTTTATTTATGTCATATGCACCTGTTGTGATCGAATGCAAGGTTTTTGAGAATGACAGCGATTACAGTTCATGGTTCCTATGTGGAAGATAGCATGCAGGCCTGGAATTGATTGTTTCTCTGGCTTTTAGAGACCATCCGTTGTACTTTCTAATTCTTTAGGAACTGATATCATAGTCTCTATATTGCTCTTTCAAAGATTCTGAAAGACTTTACAGGAATTTTCAGGGACAATCAATTCTTTCCTCTTGCTAGTATCATTTTGTAAATCTTATAATGTACAATTTTTCTAATACAACACATAAAAGTACAATAATGGTAGTAATTTTACTTCTAAATTTATAAATTATAACTTATTTCAAACTAAAACCAACCAAATCAGCAATCACTATTATTGATTTTTTTTATTTTTTATTTTTTTAATAAACATGTCATAAGTACATCAGTTGTCCAAGAAAGTAAAAATATGTGGCGACTCATTCAAAATCTCTATCCATTGTTTGAGACAGTTTGTCCATTTCAAACATTATCATATTTATAGAAGAAACTTATCCATATTATGTGCATAGCTGGAAAATTAGATTTACTTTAAAACTTAAAACCAGACTTCGAAAAGCCCATAGACCTGTTTGTGAAATTTACAGTCTCCTTCACTCCTCCGCGCCAAAGAATTCCAATCTCCAGATTTCAACAATGACCTTTATCACATAACCGAGCCATAAATGATAGAAAACTCACCTCGACAAATATAAATTTGCAAGGGCATTTTGGTACATATAACTTACATCACATGACAGACCTGACATAAGCACAAGGTAATTGATTCAATCCAGACATAGAGGATACAAAATTATAGAGTTAGAAGTAAACAATAATCAAGAGTGGTTGTCCTCACCATATCCAAACATTGGAGTGATTGAAAGCCCTTATCTCACATTTCCTTCTGGTTAAGCATCTTCAATTTCCTTCAGGTATCCCTCTCATCCTGAAATTACCATTCTTCAATATCCTCCAGCTTTTCAGTCCATACCTGTATAGGCCTCGTGAAAAACAGTTAAATCTTATGACTCCTCCATGGTATTACAGAACAGGACTTACTAAATACTCCATCACTATGTCTATGCAATGATGTATACTTACAATATCATTTCATCAAATTAAAAGCATGGTTAGCTCACTAAACAATTAGCAACGTCTTTTAGGAGCATAAAAAGGAAACCCGATTTCATTTTGCCACTGCATATCTGATGCTGCACACCTTGTTATAGTGTACCCTGTATTCTTAACTTGCTTCACCTTGGATTACCAATAATCTCCACAAGAACATTGTCCATAATTAAAATGATGGAAACGTTGCGCATCTCTTACAACAATTTCTCTATCAACAATCTTGGAGATATACTTGATTGCAGTATGGCAATCACCACATACTCGAAGGTTCTTAACAACTCTAATAGTTGTTCCAGGAGGCGTGTTTAATAAACCAAATGCAATTGCCAACTTTTCACTATGGTGGCAGATGAGTACTTCCTTCTCTTCCTCCTCTACATCATTCAATACAGATCTTGTATCTGGAATATATCCTGCTGCCTTCATCTCCAAATACAATTTCTCCAACTTTGCATAGATCATCCGTGTTTGAGGGTGTGATCTATCTCCAACAGAAAAAACATGTACCATTTTATGGACTTCAATCCAACTACATCCAGTTGTCTTTTTAATTCCGCTTTCTTTCATAAATTTTCTTATCCTTTGAACATCATCCCACCTGCCCACTTCTGCATAACTGTTTGACAGAAGAACATAAGGTGCCGCATTTTTAGAATCCAGCTCAAAAAGGAGTGTTGACACAAATTCCTCTAGCTCTATATTCTTATGTGATCTACAAGCACCAAGTAAACACATCCACACAACCACATCAGGTTTAACTGGCATTTTGATTATAAAGTTTAGGGCCTCCTCAATATAGCGAGCACGGCCAAGCAAGTCAACCATGCATATATAATGATCCAATGTCGGCATGGTGCAATAAGAGTCAGCCATACAATTAAAGCATTTACAGGCGTCGTCCACAAGACCTGCATGGCTGCATGCAAACAAAATACAAATGAAGCTTACATGGTCAGGGCTGGTTCCAGAATTGTTCATTAGTTCAAAGAGTTTAAGGGCGTTGTTGCTATAACCATGCATTGCATATCCTGCAATCATTGCATTCCATGCTGCCACATTTGGATGATGCGTTTTGTCAAACAACTGACGTGCCTTCTGTATGTTGCCACATTTTGCATACATGTCTACCAGTGCAGTCACAATCACAGCATCTGACAGAAAACCATTTTCAGTTGCTTTTTGATGGATCTCCATGCCCTGTTCCAAAACCCCAAATTTTGCACAGGCTGGAAGAATACTGGCAAAGGTTGATGAGTTTGGCCTTACATCTACCAATTGCATTTTCTTAAAAAATTTCAAGGCTTCATCAACGAGTCCATTTTGTGCATATCCACCAATTATTGCAGTCCATGAGACCACATCTCGTTGAGGCAATTTGTCAAACAGTTTGAGTGCTTTTTGCATGCTTCCACATTTTGCATGCATGTCTATCAGAGCCGTCACAACTACATCTGACAAAGAAACACTTTCGATTAATTTTTGATGAATCTCCATGCCCTGGTCCAAAGCTCCTATTTTGGCACACCCAGGGAGGATGCTGGCAAAAGTTAACGAGTTTGGCTTTACACCTGCCAAAACCATTTGTTGGAAAAACTCCATGGCTTTACCAACAACCCCATTTTGTGCGTATCCAGCTATGATTGCAGTCCATGAGACCACATTTCGTTGGGACATTTCTTTGAAAAGCCTTAGAGCCTCATCAAGAACACCATTTTGTACATATCCAGTAATCATCGCATTCCATGACACCATGTCTGCATCATGCATTTTGTTAAACAGTTCCCGCGCCTTGTGTAAATTTCTGCATTTTGCGTACATGTCTATCAAGGTGTTCATCACAAAAATCTCAGATTGAAACCCACATCTAATGATTCTTCCATGGATCTGCAAACCGTGCTTTAGAGATCCGAGTTGGGCACATATAGGGACTACACTGGAGAAGGTGAAGTGATCTGGTTGAACAGGCGTTAGTTGCATTCGGTGAAACAGTGCCATTGCCTTTTGGAAAAGTTCCTGCCTTCTATAAGCTGCAATTATCATATTCCATGAGAAGATATTCGGTTCGCTCATGTGCTCGAAAACATTAAGAGCATCCACCAAACTACCACACTTGTCATACATGTTGATAAGTTTATTCTGTAAAAGTGTATTTGTAGAAAATACAAATCCCTTGTCATTGATGTGAGAGTGGATTTGTTTACCCTCTGAAAGGGCTTTGTTGGCAATGCAGCTCTGCAAAAGTTGAAGGTATGTAGAACAGTCAACACTAGCGTTTGGTGTACTGAGAAGGATGTGAAGAGCCTCCTTCAACCGACCTTCTCTGCAGAAAGCTCTGAGATTTTGGTTTAGATGGGCTATAGATGACATCGTATGAATGTCTCTTGTTATCTATTCTACTGCGATAAGACACCATAGTTTTGTCCACAACAAATTCTGCCGTGCTTGCTAATTTTCTTTCAACAAATTGGAATTGCCTCCCCAAGCACCTAATTGGTGTTTTCGTGGATTTACATTTACAAATTGATCTCTAGTTTATTATCTTATTACATAATTTATAGAAATGTCCAGATATATCAAATTTGTAGGAATTCATTTTACAATTTTCTTATTACATTAGTTGTATGTATTGATATTATTATTACAATTTTTCTAATATTATTAATTTATTATATTATATTATCATTATATTACATTATTATTATGATGTTATTAACGATTGAGGTTTATTAGTGTTATTATTTAAATTAAATAAGATTTACCACAATTAATACTCAGGATTCAATTTGGTTAAGATTGGGGATCAAATAGGATTAGAGTAAGGTTTATGATTAGAGTTAGGGGTGAGGATTAGGATTAGAGTTATTAGTGCATTATTTTTAGTCTTGATGTTTTGAATAATGTTAGTGTTATGTTAAGGGTTAGGGGTAGGGTTAGGTTTGGGGTTGATTTTTGGGATAGAGTAAAGTTTATGGTTGTATGATAAGTTTGATATATGATTATAATTGTGGATCACTTGGGCTTAAGTTAAGCTTTTAGATTATGGTTCAATTAGGAGTGGTATTCATTATTACTATTATATTTCTATATTATTATGATGATTAATTTTATATATTTATAATTATATTATTATATTTTTATTAATATAATATTATAAATATTAGTATGATTTTTTTAATTTTAGAATTATTCTATTATTCGTATTATTATTATATATATATTTTTAGATTATTATTATATTATTAAAATTTTTGAGGTATCATATTAAATAATCTATATTAATAACATTGAGATGTATTCTTGTTAAGAAGTTATTTTTTATTTATTTTATTGTTTAATATATTTATATTACATTTGTATTTTTTCAATTATTCGATTTTATTTTTAGGCAATCTTAATTTTTCTTGTTATATTATTTAATTAAATGTTAAAATATGAAAAATTATTTTATATTATATTTTTTGTTATTGAAAATAAGTTTTTTTATAATTTTTTTTTTTTTGAAATTAAATTAAATTTAAATAATATTATAATATTATCTAGACATCATATAATAGAAACATAATAGAATTTCTATTATACATATTATTATATATATTTAATTGTACTTATTATTATTGAAAATAATTATTATATAAATTTAATTTAATTAAGTGATATTATATTATTATTATATGATAATATTATGTAATCATCATATAGTAGAAACAAAATAGAAATTATATTAATATTTCATTTTGAAGCTTCTTATATTAATATTGCACTATATTTATATAATTTTATATTATTAATAATAAAAATTTTATTTTGTTATTATTAAATGTTAAGTATATATTATGATTATAGTATACTCTATTATATTATTAATATTATAATTTCAAGTTAACTATAATAAAATTAAATATTATATTACATTATACTTATTTAATGTTATATTATTCATAAAAAATATTGTATGCATTATTTATTATATTGTATTATTATTTAACATAAGTATGATATAAATTTAATTATTTAATTAAGAATTCATTTATTTTAATTTTTATTATATTATACATATTATTATTTAACAAAATTATTGTTTACATAATTAACATTTTTTTCTAAAAAATACAATTAGATATATAACAATTACTCAATATTCCCAAGGATCTATTTAATCACTATTATTGTTTTTATGAAGTTATAAAACTGCATCAATGGAGTAGGACTGGGGGATGCAAATTGGAGTGTGGTACCTGATGGGATAATGGGCAATGATTCATAAACTTTCTCAATCAACACAGGTAAAATTTTATTTCCTAATGGAAAGCTTGCTTTTATGTGTTCAAATTGGAACTAATTTATATGGGCTTGTGTGCTAGTTAAATAATACCGCTATACATTTTTGTATTTGTGCTCCCCCTATATTTTTGGGAAATTTTTTTTTTTGGTATTTTGTTGTTTCTTTCAATGTGATTTGTAAATAAGGTTTTTCTTGTGGTGATAATGTTGATAATTAGAGGTTAAAAGTTGCCAATGATGTGAGAAAATAATTGCTACTCTTGATGCCTTGGGGCAATTGACGGTACTTAACTGCCAAGATCTCTGAGGTCCTTTGAATGTAAGTATTTTGATTTTGGTGTTGTGGATTTAGAAGATTTTTATTCCACTAAATTTTGCTATTTGTGGCTTACTATTATGGTTATATTTTTCAGGATTTCACTAGTTGAATTATGTTATGGGTTTTGTTCAATAGCTATTCTGTCATTGATGGGTTATGTGCTTCCCAGCATAAGTTTTGGACATATAGTGCAAATTTGGTCAAAGGGTGCCCATAGTTGTTTAGTCTTTCTCTATCTACACTTGAATGTTGTGTGATGTGTGTCTTGGAAGGTGTTTGGAGGAATTCACGAGTATTCTAGTGGTAGAGCATATGTGAATCCAAATATGATCCTTGTTTCATTTCTTTTAAATTAGTGATCATTAGTAATTTATGATATCTATGAAGATTGAAAATCACTTGTTGCACTGTCACTGTAGGCAGTTGGAGATTTTTTCTCCCTAATCAAAATTGCAGCATGGGTGGTTTTGTTAAATATATTTAATGATTTTCTAGTGCAGAGTTGAATTTTACAATACTATTTATTTGCAGTGTAAATTTTAAGGATATGAATAAGGTTCCTTTCATCCTATTTACCAATTGTATTATTATTGTGGGGTTTAGATCTACGATTCATTGCTGGTCCATCCAAAATAATATTAGAAACAAAGATTTGGATAAAGTGGACTGTTCTGATGTTGCAATGTAACTGTGTGAGTGATTAGACAAAAACCAACATTTAGTTTGTCAAAATAGAGCATTTTATTCTAACTCCAAGCTTGTCATCCCAAGCATGAATTTTCTTAAATAGAAGCATGAGCATCGGTTATATGTTCCATCGGGCTTACACACCCACTCTCATAAGAGATATTCTTCTTGAAGTTAGAAATAATTGGTATTAGGGGTCCTTTTTTCTAGTTATAAGTACGGCTTAGAAAGGGCACAAGTAACATGATGTCTACAAAAATGTCAAGGACAAAGTTTCAGTCTCTTCAGCTAGGATTGTTATCAATGAACCTCTTATGATATCCTGATTGTGTAAGTAGGAAGAGAGCACAAAGAGAGAATTGATCTACCAATCTAATTTTTCAATTATCCGTTGCTAACTACCAACCCTTATTATTGATATAAAACAGGGTTTTCTCTGTAGGAGTACAACCAAATTACTTTTCTATGGAAAAAATGAATTGAAAGTGAGGTGCTTAATGTTTAAGGCACTCTGGTATATATCGAAGAACTTTTTTGATAAGTTCACAATAAAACAGTAATGAATTTCACACAATGAGCTATTGACTTCAGAGTCAAAAGAAATCTCATTAGATTATCACAGATTAATATAGTTTTGTGTTCAAAGAACTAAATTTCTAGCTATCAGATGTCAAAAAGACTACCAAGAAGCATCCTATTCAGTTTTAGCTTGCTTGCTAGAGGAGTTTTAGGTATCTTGTTAAGAATGTATTTTTCCTGTACTTTCATAACAGTAGACTGGTACTTAATTAACTCCTAAGGTTGTAGTGCAGCAGTTCACATCACATTATTAGGATCATGTGCCATCTCTTATGCCCACTTGGTTGATAGAGGGAGTTCCTTGTCAAGCTACAAAGGAAACAGAGAACAAGGAATAATATGAACCTATGGGTAAAGTTACTTTATTACAGGTACAACCAAGAGGATTAGTTATTAGATACTTATAGGAAATACACATTTAAGATGCCACAACCACACTAAATAAGTCTGAGTAAACCCTTCAAAGAAAACATCTTCACACTATTGGACAGATGTTTTATAAATTTATTTAATAATGAATCGTAGTAGCACTGAACACATATACAATGGCATCATCTCAGAATTTTCCTTGTGGGATGAGAAGTCTTTTAAACAGATGGGCAGGGCCTCAATTTTGGGAAATGTTGTTGTTTGAAAATTCAATTAGAAAAAAAATAATTTTTAGAGGATAAGCTTTAGAAATAAAATAGAAACATAAATTTTAATCATTTTTTTCCCTTAGTATAATGAATCAGGATAGATCTACTGGCATTTTCAGTTTTACTTTAAATTCCAAGCATTAACCAAATTAGACCAGATTTCCTCACATATAGGCCTGATGGTAGTTTGCCTCTATTGGTTTCAGAGAGTATCATAGAAGTGTTAATACACTTCAGATCAAATCTGGATTTAATATGTTTTTGAATATTATAGGTGTGATATTATCTCTAATTTCAAACTCTTGTGGACAAGAGAATAGCTCACAAATAATTTGTAAATGCTCCATATACTTGTGAATGTACAAACTATCAATACTGAAACATTCCAGGCCAACAATTCCGAGCTAAACTGGTGAGATATGCAGATTGCATCGATGAGATAGCTCTCCATGTAGAAGCTTCCTCCAACTTCTTCTTCCTTAATCTATTTTTTAGAAGTTAAAGGCTATAAGCTCACCTCACTTGGGTAGTTCCTCATCCATGATTTTAAATAGAAAGGGAATTTAGGCAATGTTGAGGTGCTCGATGTCCTCACATTTGAACAGTTTATTAAGAAAAAGAATCCCATATTTCAGTGCTTCTTCAAATTGTTTGACTGTGAGCTGAGACACGTCAGTGACCTTTGGCAATTTCTCAGGAGACAATTCTATTAGCATTTCCATTACATCAGTTGTATCTTGCCATGGTTTGGCCTTCACTGCATCATACTAATAGCCTGTCCCTTGCAATTCCAGAATTTGGCAGATAGTGACTCCAGATACTGAAATGATGGTCCACTTATGAGGATCTTCAAGATGGAAAGGGACAACAAAGACCTACAATCAAAGAATAGGGCTAGAGCCCCTTGAGAATAGATAAACAAGTCCCAACAAAATAAACACAAATACAATTCTGTATGAAAAAAAACTCATTTGAAATAAGCAATATATAAAAGAAAGAAACACCTAGGAGATTTGTATTGAGAAAAATGTCATACAAGTCTAATACACATCAACGTAAGTGACTGAGGCCATGATTTATAATAGCATAATGATTTCTGTCAATCTTGTGAATAAGAGACATCTACACAATTGTAATAGCAGAAATTGAAAATAGAAAATAGGGGAAACCATATGCAAAAATTGTTGAAGCTTTTACTAACACCATTAAAAATTAAAATTCTCTAAGTACAAGGATATATCATTATTAAGATTCATGGATAACATATTGATTTTTGAATAAAAATTGTATTTTTCATAATTTAGAACACTTTAAATTAAACAAAGAAATATTTTTTTGTGGTGAGGAATCAAATCAAATTTCAGCACTATAAAAAGGCTGAAACATCTGAAACCTTTTTACAAATGCAATCTTGTGTTGCTTTTGTAGCCTACAGTTTAGTCTAGTAGAAATATGAATCCATTTATAACTAAACTATACTAATCAATAGCATTAAAGGCAAGCCATGAATATAGGTAATCAAATCTATTATATCACTCTTCGTTAGAATGCATGCATCCACAAATCCTTTCATGCCCATATTATCATTCAGTAAACTTCAAATAGAACAAAATCCACCCAAAGGAAGCCTGTACTAATCCATAGCATTGAAAGCATGCTATGTATACAGGTAACAATCTATTATATCACTTTTCATTAGCTTGCATGCATCCACAAATCCTTTCATGCCCATATTATCATGCAGTCAACTTGAATTAGAACAAAATCCAAGCAAAGTAAACCATTAAGAGTTTTATGATCTGTTCTGCAGTCATCAATAACTCACAGATTTCAAATAATGGGTTGTGATAAATGAAAAATTACTCCAGAGTAGAGTACAAAGCAAACTTATTTGGGCAATATTACAGATTCATTTCATCAAAAGAAAAAAACAATTTCATCCTGACTGAGCCCAATAATCATTACTTCATCCAAGCTGTATAATATCATAATTCATTTGACTAATATAATATTTAGCTACATTCATTTACAAAACTCGGTATTTCACTCTCCTTTTGATGAACTCATATCTGACCAGTGTATGAAATGGTAATTTTTTACAGTATATGCATGGTGCCTGGCTTTAGATCTCTATACAAAATTGGGATTGTACTACCCCAGTCAAGATCCAAATTTGTACTCACCCTTATGTACGCCTACTATTCAAAGCAAATGGGTGAAGGAGACATTTGGCCTGTTGTATGTCGACAGAGTAGTTGCCTAATCAGGAAGACTCCTGCCATGAATCTTTAGAGCAAAATTCAAGTAATAACTATTTTAATCTAAATACCACCATCTAAATCCAAAAAACAAAGTTGTCACTTTGGTTAGCCACCATACCTCTTAATACTTGGGTGGTTTTCTTGTAACTTTCTTCCATGGCTGCAATACCGAGTCTGAATACTTAAAAAGGCAGCTTTAGTAACCGTGTTTCCTTGGACCGAGTCTGGGGCATTGCCCCTCCACTTGCATACACGTTAGCAACCTTTGGAAATTTCTCAGGAGCCAATTCTATTAGCATTTCCATTACATTAGCTGTATCTTGCCATGGTTTGCCCTTCACTGCATCATAATAATAGCTTGTCTCTTACAATCTCAAAATTTGGCAGATAGTGACTCCGGATACTGAAATGATAGTCCACTTTTTATGAGGATCTTGAAGATGGCAAGGGACAACGAAGAACTACAATCAAAGAATAGGGCTAGAGAAGTGAGTTCCAAAACCTTCGAACTTTTCAGAAATTCTCACCAGATAAGGGTATGATAAATACCTGCAAGCTTTTTGAAATACTTCTGAATGCAACAGTTTCACACAATTATTTGCATGTACAGTTTTGCACGCACAACAGCTGATTTGTTTTGCATGTATACGAAACATCCTATATTTCCGTTCAGAAGTGAATGGATCACACATAAACCACTATATTCCTGTTGGAGCACCTTTTATTCTGCAGTTTTTCATGTCGGACACCAAGTTTTTATATAGATTGTTTTCTTTTCAAGTATTTTTTAAACGGTGGAGATTTCCTTTTCATCCGAGATTTTCTCCCGAATTTTTATGTATATGGAAAAATGTCATTGTAGTAGTACGCCTCTCGGTGTAATTAACCTAAACTAGTTTGTATATCTTTATCTAAAATCTATATAAATAACGCCGAAAGATATCTGTCAATATTATTTTGTCTTTATATGATTTTTATGTCTTGTAATGGACACTACGGACCTAAAGCTGCTTTATTCCTCTGCCTTCCCTTATTGTTTCTCATATGGGTGCAATAGTATTATGAACTATAGAACCTTTTCTTCTAATCTGTCTAAGTATGTCAGAAGCCATCAAATAGATGTTAGAGCCTAAGTAATGAGATTCTACCATTTGTCCTATCTCATTATCCAAATCTCAAACAACACTCATTTTGCTCACACTATCACACCTATAGCAAATTGCAGATGACCAAAAGTGTCTTCAAGGTCCAAGACTCAACGTGAGTGAGAGTTTTCCTAGTGTTGCAATCTTGCAAACCCACACCAACGCAACATTTAGTTGCAAGTGTTCGAACCTTTAGTGGTAAAGTTATTGCAGTTAATTTATATTTTGATAATGAGTCACATTCAGAATTGAAAGTGTGCTTTATTACTCACAAGTTGCTTACTCATGGTTAAGTTGGTGTCAATTAGCAATCAAGATTGTAGTTGCAATGGACCACACAAGGATGTAGACTCTTAACCATAGTTGATAGAAAATTAAATGGAGATGATGATCATATCCCTTAAGCCATTTAAAACCCCAAACTCTTTCGATCAAGTTATGGATCTGATCACCAAATTCCAATTCAGTTAATAAATAGGTTAAGTCTGAACATCTGATAATTATATATTTGTTACCCTAATCTTTTGGCTATAATTTCTTCAAACCCGCTCCATTGTCATTGAGCCTTAATTTCTTTAAGCTTCCTCCATCAACATTAATTATTGTCATATGGGAACACAATGCCCTTGGTATGTGGTCACATTCCTTTACAAGAAAAATTCAAATCACAATAGTATAAACAGACTTGGAATTGACAATGTTAGGTAGAATTACTCTCATATGGGAACACATGCCCTTAGTATTTAGTCATATGCCTTTGCAAGAAAAATTCATATCGCAATAGTATAAACAAACTTGGAATAGTAAGGGTTCCTGCTGTTCATAGGAACTTTTACCCACCTTCCTATTTCACCTTGTAACAAATTTCACTTATTACTATTATCTCTCGCCCCTTTGACATGGATGACTCATCATTCAACTATTTTTGTTGATCTCTATGCTTAATCACTCAAATTCTCTTGTTCAACTATGCATAGGTGTGGATTGCAAGGTATCATAGTATGACACTCAAATAGTGAACCATGTCATAGAGGCCATAGCTATAATCATTGGTGTGGTTGCATACAGTCCAAAAGTTGTGGCAGCATTACCTAATCAATGAATATTATTTGCAAATGGACTCCCTTTATAACCAATACTTTATTTCCAATTACCAGAGACAATAATGGGGGATCTATGACTTACCCTTGGATTGGAATACTCAAAATGATGCCTCAGAAGGTGAACAAGATATGTCATATAAATATGCTTGTACAAACTAAGTATGATCTTATTATTCTGCCTTGGATTTATCTAAGTATGTGTTGAAATTTATCAGTAGGGTTTTGATTGGGTTGAAGCCTCTTCTCCAGATATTCATGTCCCCATGTCAGTTGAGCAATAGTGACATCTCCGCACCACAAAATCCCCTTGACAATCTGCCCTGAAGCTACGGCAATACCCCGAGGCAAAAGTCCACTATAATCCTCCACATTAGGTGCCAACGTTATCCAATAAGCTGCAGATTTTTCCCTTTTATCACTCTCGCCTCAGCAGCACCACTTTCACTGCCACTTCCACTTCCACTTCCAATATCTCCAAAAACCCTCTTTCAGAAACGTTCTGCACTGAAAAAAGGCTGTATTGCTCCAGGTGCTTGTCCAGCTCTTGCAGAGCACGCTCCCGCCCTTTGCCTGCAAATGTTCAGCCATAGTTGAGAATATTCTCCGTCATTTCAGGGTCATAATCGCTATCATATGCCTCTTGGGGCAGGCTAAGGGAAAATAAATAATGGCAGTGATCAACCCTGATGGCGGCCTCGTCTTTGGCTAAGGGCCACTGGATTTGATCCTCCACCCTCGCAACCATTGCAATGGCGCTGTCCCCCTGAACTAATCTCACCAGCATGAACTCCCCACTCGCCAATTCCAGAGTCTCCTGCTTATCTTCAAATGGACAATAGTTCCCGGAATTCTCATTACAATTTCCTCCTTTCCATTACACTTAATCTTGTAGTCTTCTGAAGCATTGCACAATCACAGTAATGGCGATTCAGCGGCAGAATCGATCGCCCAGTACACCACCTGAAAACCGTCGGTGAGTGCCTTGGCAGGCAGGGTGGAAGGAGGGGCGATCTGCCACCGACAGCCTTCATCTCCACGCCCCTGTTTTTCTCTGAGCGCTGCCTCAACCATCTTCCTGCATTGCGCTGGGATTAGAGTTGTGTAGATGAAAACGTAGGGAAAGAAGTTCTTTTAAAAGAATTGCTTGCTTGTCTTGATCGGCCAAGTCGGGTTATGCACCTAGGGATAGAGAGAAACAGAAGAAGAGGGCTTTTCTAAGATGTCGTCAATGTGCACCTGGGGATAGAGAGGAACAGAAGAAGAGAGCTCATCGTGAGATTGACAAGGGCTACTTAGGTCTGGGTAGAGTGACTTGTGACCTTTGGGATCTGAAAATACAGAGACCCTATCGATTCCAGTTGGAGAATGTCTCTCTCCCTGTTTGGCCATTTAGTTTTAAATTTCAGAGCAACCGCCTGAAACAGAGACTAAAGAATAATATGCGAAACCGCCTTGTTGCTTTGGGTTTTCGTCATACTCTCTGCAGCTTACAATCCTGCTCAGAAATCCTACGGCGACAGCTCAGCCGACCGGCTTTACTTTTTCGATGGACGTTTTTATGTATACGGAAATTCACGGCAGAATGCCATTGTAGTGGAACGCCTTTCGGCGTAAAAATATATCATTACAACGGAAGAAAATGGAACGTAGTAAGGGAGAGCGGGAAAAAGCAGATGAGAGTAAGAAAAAGCATATGTAGCATAGGCTATTGATTTGTTCGGATTTAGAGCTCTGGAAATAGCATTTCATTTTGGTGGGTAGCTAGCATTTCATTTTGGGTTCCAAGAATTAAACCTGGAGGATGATGTGAGTCGGGGAGGCTTGTGCTGAGCACAATAGGAAATCGACTAGCCCGCATCTTTGCCGCTTTTGTCCTTGGCGTAGATACTTAACTGAATCCAATAGCCAGCTAATGCCGCCCACATGCATTAAAGGAAGTATGGCATCTGTAACATTGAATACAGGAGCCATGAATCTGATTGCAGATAACACAGATTTTCTTGAAAGAGTTTTTATCAACTCTAGGACGCCATCTGCAGGTTCCATGGCTTCTTCATCTGAAAAGACGACTTCCTTGACAAGCCAAGCACAGGTGACATATACCCAAAATTGACGAGTGGTGGTGGGTTTCAGGGCACCGCCAACAACAGGGCAGAGGCAGCATTCTCTTTTAATCTTTGGCGTCTCGCATGCTCTGCAGACCCATGAAGCAAGATCTTCATCATCCATGAATTCCTCGCACCATAACATTCTTGATGAACAGCAATTTGACATGTACTGCAGATAATGATTTTGTTTTACTCCTCATCTTGGTTTGACAAGCATGCTGGACAAGTTCCAATACTCCAGGCAGCTTTGTAGGGTTGATATGGGCCTAGCAGGTTTATGATCAACTCTCTTTCCTTGGAGTTGGCTGGCGCTTCTCCTAACTATGGGTTTACATAAGCATGCCCGCTAATCCTTGAGAGAAATATTGATGCCCTTTACATTCACACTCTTCTTCCATTTCAGAGGGTGCAAAAATGTTCTCGGATCAGGTAATTCGGACCTTCATAAATTTGTTTGTCTAGAATCAGGAACAGTGTACAATGATTTCCTTCTAATGTTTTAAATGGCAGCTTTTCTGGTTGTTTGATGCAGAAATTCTTGAAATCCCAGCTTTCTAATAGGCTTTGCAACTAAATTCTGCTGTCTGAAAATGGCAATATGTATGGCCTTATCATAGTAGGTTTTGCAGAGCATTTAAAAGTTCCAGGAATTGTCACTAAAATCTACCATCCAAAGTTGTCATATAAAAACTCATCAAACTAGGCTTTACAACAGAAAGTAATAACGTCTTGGGTCTCACCGGAGGGTGCCATGCCACTAAAAGTAGCTTTCTATAGAGCTCATGTAACAGTAATGTACCGTTAGAAGTGGCCCTCTAAAATATAGAATTGTCACAGACCTTGTAATTAAAAGCTCTATATAGGTATACATATGTGAGAACTCGGTGTTACAGAGCTGGCTTACAAAATTCTGGGTCATAGGCTAGAGTCATGCTAACCCCCCAATAACTCTGACTTCTCATCTACTGATAAAAAGATATAAATGGGCTCATCATAGTACCCTTTACCACTGGAAAGCCCATGAAAAGATTCATTAGCCAAGCAAGCATGTTTAAAATAGTGAAGTTACTTACAGTGTTCAGCAAGATCTTCAACCCTTTTGCTGCATTTGCTTACCCGGCCCTTCATTGTTGAGTCACCATGAGCTGCAACCAAAGTTCAGAGACATGTAGGCCATAGAATATTAAATATTAATAGATATAATCACAATGTATGCTATATAATTCTAATTTTCTTACCAGAGTTGGTGTTTGGATCTGTTGGACCAAGCTTCAAAACAAAAGGTCTTGCCTCCCCCTTGGGCTTTGCAGGAACCCCTACAGGAATGTAAGTCTTTTTGGCCTTGTGGTTTGGGTGTTCTCCTTGGCCTTTTTCATTCAGGTGCTCAACTGACCTCCTTGATCCTTCCTTGTACTCTGAATGCCCAAGAAAATATCTCCCATTGCAATGTGATATATTGTTGGTCCATGTGTTGCATTTTCTGATATGGGGTGGTTACTGGATGGCAGTTGGTTTTGATCTGCAGTGTGATCCAAACCCATTGCCAGCAGAATTTAGTGGGAAAGCCTATTCTGGCAAAGCTGTTAAATTGATAATTTCTGGTGCGATTTTGTGTTGTTGTTCTTTAATCACATCTTTTTTCATGGCAGAGTAGCTCATTCTTAGTTCTGAGTGAAAATTCTGCTGTCAATTGCAGAGGAAGCCTGTGGAACCATGGAAATGTGGCCACAGCGAGCACCAAAATATCTAGCGAAGGAGTTGGATGTGGTGGCTGCTATCAGTTATGAACCAATCATTCACTATTTTTTTTTCCTTTTGCTTCTGCCTAGGGATTCAAACTAAGGCGGTTTAGACTGTTATCTCGTGTAGATCAGATGCACAGACCCAATAATTTGCATTAAATCAGGGGCGAATGTCGTGGTCTCAGATTTCACCCGAAGCAATCAGACGGATTTCGTGGTGTCTGCTCGGAGCTTTTCACGGCTGGCGCAACACACAAAAATCTTCTCAGCTTATCAAGATGGGCCTTGTGGATATCGAATACAAATGGTCAGTAATGGGCATTAAATCATTATTTTGAATTTTGGGTCATTCTGTCATTGTTGGTTTAAACACGAAATCAAATAATGTTTCATATTTACTCCAATTTTGTTTGGAGAGAAACCTGTTCCAACTGAAGATGAATTTGAAAAGATTTTAATGATTTGAAGGGAAATGGAGCATTTGAGAAGAATCTTTTTTCTTATGTGATTCACAGAATACCATGTGAGTATCCGAGGAAGAACATGACAGTGAAAATAGACAAGAGCAGTAATTATTCTTACTTTCTCGCTGTGCAATTTCTGTACTAATGAGGCCAGACGGATATCACTGGCATTGAAGTTGCTCAAGTGAGAGACAGACATACCCATGACTGTATCTTCAAAACAAATGTCAGAGATTAGTAAGTAATGAATTAAATTTGTGAAATGCAGGTGGGATCTTCAAATTGGAACTTCATTTACAGAGAGTTCCTTTTTTTAAATGTTTTTTCTCTTTGATTGATGGTTTCTTCTGTTTTCTTGTTCTTTTTCTTCTTGTAATTTTGTTTTATTTTCTTTTGGATTTTTCTTTTTTTGGTGAGCGTTTTGTACAGTGTGCATGCTGGTCTTTTTGCCTGTGTTATTCATTTCTGATTTCCTCTTTTTTTTATTTGTTCTGTTTTTTCTGGTTTGTTTTTTTTGGGTTTGTAGTAGCAGAAGAGAAGGCAGAGCAAAGGAAGTAGCGAAGTGATAGAAGAAAAATTCTTCTTCGAGGTAAACCTTCTTACACATTCTCCTTATTATAAAATCTCTGCAATTTTTTTTGTTAAATATCTTCTTTAGGCATCTTTTTACAGTGCAAAAGATTCATTCAATACTCAGTGAGCTTTGCTTTTCATTATGATCTTTGGGGAATAGTTTTGTTTGTTAGTTGTACTTTTGGCTCAGACATTTTTGTGAACAGTTGCCGTTTATCCATGCTACATAAAAGTGATAAAACCCTTTCTTTAAGTTGATTTTTTAGAAGTTTAGAATAATTAATCTTCGAACAAATGCAACTACAGGCAAGTTCAGCTTCGTTACAATCATAGTGCCGTATCACTGTATGGAAAAGAGAGTTGGAATTCAGCTTTTCTTCTCAATATTGAACTCAATATGATTAACTCACCTACATTTTATCTAGGAAATTTTCAAACACTTTTAATGAATTTAGTAATTATGGCTACTTTATTTAATTTTTTTAATACACTAATTATAATGCCCGCTTACTTTGTTAGAATACATAAATAAAATGGTCCTTTTTTGCTGTCATAGTAGCAGAATAGAGAAGAATGATCCATCAAATATACTCATACATGTATGGTTTCAAATGGAGCATGCATTGTCAGCATTAAAATGATTTCTAATGTCCCACTGTTTTTTATCATGGATATTTTGTGTAGATCTTTAGGTTGCTCATACAAATATTTGATATGAAGCTTTTGATATATTTAGCATGCAAAGGATATTTTGTTAGGGAGAAATCAGGACTAAAATGATATAATATATAATTTGAAACTTTTCAGAGAGAAATGTATTTATTTCTTTGAGGTTTTTTATTATATAATTAATATTATTTTTTTAGATTATTAAAATAGTCAAAGGATTGCAGTTTCTGAAGCCGTGTTTGGATCAGGTGCGACACTTTGACTACTGATATTCTTGTTCCAATCTATACAAGTTACTTTTATCGTATAGAAACTATGACCGCAAAAATATAAACCCTAATCTCTTAGAAACTATGCAGATTATTTTATAAATACTTCTCTATTTTGATATGAGATATGTTCTATCATACTAAAAATTTATATATTTTTATTATTCCATTTTTGTAATTATAGGGTTTGATTCCAATAATTGTGAAAAGTAGTGTCAATATGTTGGATGAATGGGGTAAATTGGTATTGTCAGGTGCATCCGAACTTGAAGTGTTGAAGGAGTTTTGTGATCTCACAACAGATATTATAGCTCGCACAAATTTGGTAGTAGTTTTAGAGAGGGAAATCATATACTTGATATGCAAGCTAAACAAATGATTCTTACATCTGAATTTTTTCACACTATTTATATTCCAGGTTTCAGGTGACAAACTTGAGTTTTGTGAAATACAATTTGTCAATCTTAAATTATCAAAGAATGCAATCAACATTTTATTTTTTTTATTTATTATGTTTTTTTGAAATGGTGATTTGTTTAGATGGCTCATCTCAAATTATACTAATAGGTGAGTTCTATTGGAGAAGCTAGTGTAATTTTAGATAAGCCACCTAAACAAGTCAAAGCTTAGAATATATTGTTTAAGCCATTTGTAGACTAAGATAAATGCCTGGGAACATAATATATAACTTCTTTTGGTTTCTTACATGGGAATGTAATGTCTAAAAGTGACTCCTCTTATTAGGTTTCTACCTACTACAAAGAATAGCCAACTTTGGAATGTGGAGAAAGAAATAAGACTTGTAAGACAAGTTATAGATGCTAGGGAAAAGACTGTTGAAATGAAAAAAATAGGTAGCTATGGTGTCGATCTGCTTGGTATAATGATGTCTAAGAGCAACACACGTAGAACAATAGACCCTATATAAAAATAAAAAATAAACAGAACTTATTTGTTGGTTTAATCTTGTGTTCTATTTGTCTAAATTCACTACAATTGTTTTATTTTGAATCAATTTCATTTTAGTGCAGGTTTAAAAATCGAACGTTGATAATGGACTTGTAAACTTTGTGCTATGCAGGATGGATATTAATGCTCATCTTCCTCACAGTCTTCTATTGTGATCAATGTTTTCACAAATCGAAAGTATCATATTACTCTTCCTCCCATACTCTCAACGCAATGTACAAATCTCACAATCGCTTAAATATTTTTCATGGCAGAGTAGTTTATTGTTGGATTTGAGTGAAAATTTTGTTGTCAATTGCATCAAGAGCTTGTGGAACCGTGCAAATCTGGCCAGAGTGAGTGCCAAAATATATAGGGAAGGAGTTGGATGTGGTGGGTGCTATCAGGTATGAACCAATCACTCACTATTTTTTTTCCTTTTACTTGTATCTAGGGATTCAAAGTAAGGCGGTTTAGACTGTTATCTTGTGCATATTAGATGCACAAACTTGACGATTTGCTACAAATCAAGGGTGAAATTTGTGGTCTCATATTTCACCCAAAGCAATCAGGCGAATTTCGTTGTTTGCTCGCAACTTCTCAAGGTTGGTGCAACCCACAAAATCTTATTAGCTTATCAAGATGGGCTTTGTGGAACCCACAAAATCTTATTATCTTATCAAGATGGGCTTTGTGGATATCAAATACAAACGGTGAGTAATGGCCATTAAATCATTATTTAGAATTTTCATCATTTTGTCATTGTTGGTTTAAACTTTAAACAACTCTTTTGCCACACGAAACCAAATAATGTTTCATATTTATTCCAACTTTGTCTAGACAAAAACCTATCCCAACTGAAGATGAATTTGAAAGGATTTTAATGATTTCAAGGGAAATAGAGCATTTGACAAGAATCTTTTTTCTTATGTGATTCACAGTACACCATGTGAGTATCCAGGGAAGAACATGACAATGAAAATAGACAAGAGCAGTAATTATCTTTACTTTCTTGCTATATAATTTTTTGTACCAAGGTAGCTAGACAAATATCATGCGCGTGGAAGTTGCTCAGGCGAGAGGCAAACATGTGCATGACTGTATCTTCAAAACGAAATGTCAGAGATGAGTAAGTAATGAATTATATTTGCAAAGTGCAGGTGGGATCTTCAAATTTGAACTTCATTTACAGAGAGTGTTCTTTTTTGTGAATGTTTTTCCTTTTTTATCAATATTTTCTTCTATTTTCTTATTCTTTTTGTCCTTGTAATTTTTTTTTATTTTCTTTCGGTTTTTTCATTTTTCTGAAAGGGTTTTGTACAGTGTGCATGCTAGTCTTTCTGTCTATGTTATTCATCTCTAATTTGTTATGTTTTTTCTGGATTGTTCTATGTTTTTCTTATTTGTTTTGTTTGTTGGTTTGTTATGTTTTTCCTGGTTTTATCTTCTTTTTTTTGGTTTTTCTTTTTACTTTTTTAAGTTTTTTCTATTGTTGTACTTGAAGAGGTAGAGCAAAGGAAGCGACAAATTGATGGAAGTAAAATTCTTCTTCAGGTAAATCTTCTTACACATTCTCTTTATTATAAGAAATAATAGGTTGTTTATGTTGATGAAATTAAAAGGCATTATTGATTATTAGGTTGGCAGTAGCACCTGTAGAACAATAAAACCTATATATATATAAAAAAAAAAACAAAATCCTACATTTTGTTTTTCTAAATTCACTACTGTTGTTTTATTTCATCAATTTGATTTTAAGAGTTCCTGTTTAAAAATTGAAACTATTTTGTTCTGCCTAGAGGTAAATCTTTTTGCAATATTCCTTTGTAGGCAACTTCAGAGAACCCAGGTTCTAGTTGTAACAGAAAATCAACAAAAAATTCCTTGTAGGGTTTGCAGTATGGTTAAGGTAACAATTTCTACACTATTCTTCATGCCCACAAAATATCCATATTAAGTAATACATCCTTTTAGATGCTATTCATCTGTGATTTGTTATATTATTATTCATTTGGTCAAGTATGTACCTTCCACTGTCCTGTCCTGCAAGGTTCTAGTAAGCATGATTAACCAGGTTTACAAGAGTGGTCGTGTTCCTTGGTATTGCTTCGATATCTAGTCTCAACTTCATATTACGACTTATACTATATGTAGCATCTACATCTAGATCACCAGGATATCCTGGTGTAGTGACAAAAACAATGGCCATATTAGAAACCCACTTGTTCGTAATGTTGAGTAAATTTATAACAATGGCCACATTAGAAAGCCCACTTGCCTTTACTCATAAGTAAATCCAAAATAATGCTCACATCATAAACCCACTTGTCTTTACTGATATGAGAATTTAAAACAAGCTTATATCAGAAACCAACTTGTCTTTACTGATAAGTAGATTTAAAGTAATTCCCAGCTTAAAAGGTAAATCTACCCTAGGACTAATATTGTAGTGACAATTTGCAAAATCTCGAAAATAAACAAAAATCTAATTTGAAATTGGAGACCCAGAACTTATTTATAAGCAATGGGCATATGGGTTTTGACAAGTTGCAGGCACATAAATTAAGAAGAATCAAACAAATCTTATGAAAGGAGTTTTTAAAGCTTCCAAAACCCATACCCAATTAGATTTAAAGGCTTTTTGAAAAAGACAATCAATTTATAGCCACCATCCACCAATCACACCAATATAAAGGCTTTTGGATGATATTGAAAGTTGAAATTATTCACAGATCTTCCCTAGAGGCCTTTCTCTGTCAAATCTTATAAATTTATTGTAAAACTAAAAACCCATTTCAACCATCCAAACAAGTAGATACACAATGAGAGCTCCTACTCCTATCAATCAATTTGGCCTAAATAATCAACCATTCCATTCTTCCCTTCTTCACCATCAAAGATGTGATAAACAAACTTAATAGATGGTTTGTTTCCAGTTCCATCCTTCTTTTCCACTACATCCCCCAACACATTGTCAAAGCCTCTTCTTCCTCATGCATTTTCTAAGCTCTGTTATAGTGCATTGCAAAAAACTACCAAATCTCTCAAACTTTTAAAGACAATTGAAAACTATTTTAATCTATCAATTTCACAATCTAGAATCATCGTTAGTCTAATAAGGAAAAGAACTAGACAAAGCAAGGCAAGGCAGGTATTTACCATGGAGTGAATTATTCTCGTCATTGGCATAAAAATGGTATTTCTTCCCATCAAGGGTAAACTATGCATTCTAAATCCTATTGGCTACATGACCTATAATGACACCAAAGTAAGGCCTACTGGAGCTCATTTTCTACACAGAAATACAACCACATGATAAACCTGTACATCGTACAGATCCATGACTGCAATAAATGAAAATGTCAAAAATATACTTACCATGTATGAGGCCAAAGAGTTGTAGCCAAGAAATATATCTGCTAGATGGCCTAAATACACATGTAAGATGATCAGGTACATTTCCGCACTGTAAAAGGAGTCAAGACAAATGTAATGCTTAGAGAGTTAAAAATACCATTTTTATCAGGGGTCTCCCTAGTTGGTAAGGTTGACATGCAAATTTCCCTTCTATAAATCAAAGAAACCTGCATATTTTCTTCCTTTGATGGGTTTTCTTCCAAGATATCAATTAAAGTCTTAGCATTTACAGAGACTAAAAGAGAGGACTACAAAAATTAATATCAACAAACTATAAGAGTTTCTTTGTCATGATGAATGGTCAGAATTAGATTACTAGTGTAAAGCATTGATACAAAATGGAGAATTTATCAAGGGAGTTTCACAGTGTGATTTCAGGATTCTCACAAGATAAGGTTAAAATATGTTGACATAGACCAAGAAGAAACGTGAATTGACTAGATAATAGAATATCAAAAGATCTGGCAACAAAAGAATAATTGTATTTTTACTAAACTTTTTTCTTCAGTATAGACAAATCAAATAAAATAAAATAAATACTAAAATACTTCAAGTCTAAAAGAATCAATGTATGATGTACACACAACAAAACTTTGCTACAACACAAAATCGGTGTGTCGAATTAAAATATACATTTTAATTTATTTAAAAACATGCAATAGGCCACCAACTTCTTCTCCTCAATATTTCTAGTTGAATATCCATGGTTACAATTATAGGAGCTATTGTAAAGGGACAACTTCAAATTGTATTGTGCAGTTTGATTTTGTTGGTCAAAATTAGCATCTTCAAGCTTGTTTTGCAACTATACATAGGTAGTCAGATATTTAGCAATCTCTAGTGTGAGAGATTAATATTTAGTAATTCGTTCTTTGGCAAGGGACATAAGTTTTCTTTGCAATGGGTGTCCCCCAACCAATGACGCCTTTCCACCTGTGATCATGAAGAAGAGCAGATGTGGCAGGTGCATTGGAAGATGGGAATCCCACATATGGTCATTACTTAGCACACACTCTCTCTCAATTTTAGAATGCCCAACTAGATCTGCCATTGCCTTGAATTGAACACTTCATTAATTGAATGCCTTTTGTTTCATAGGGATTGTGGGAAACGAGTCTATCTCAGTAAGTTGATTTATATCTATGTTTCTCATAAAGTAGATCAAGCACCTCAATTGAAAAGACAAAGTTTATGTTCATTACTAGATATAAATTTCCTTCTCCTAGACTAGTTCGACAATATTTAAAGAATTCTAAAACTACCCTTCCTCTACTGTCTACTACAGGTGGATTTGACACTACCCACACAGAAAGTTGAAATGCAGAAACCAAAACAAGTGTATTTGTAATAATCCAAACATAAACACTGGGCATATTGTTTCTTATCTGGAAGTTTGGATAAGGTGTGGGTTGTTTAAGGTTTACCTTGGTATTAAAAAAGTTTTTTAACATTTTTGTAGGGCATATGATAGGGCAGCCATCAAATTCAAAGGCACAGATGCTAATATAAATCTTAGCATTGATGACTATGAGGAAGACATCAATCGGGTAGGTAATTGAATGACAATGATCATCCTTTTCAATTTGAAATCTTGTATTTCGTGTAGTGTATGAGTTTGGATCCCTCGAATCCATGCTACTTGTGATCTACAGATGAATGGTTTATCAAATGAGGAGTTTGTGCATGGTTGGCAAAGCACCGGATCAACACAAATCTGGAAGATGGGAAGCTAGACTCGGACAACTTCTGGGAAAAAGTATCTCCGACTCTTTTTATTTAAATGTAATTTTTTTTGGTCTTAGGAGCTTACAGTCAATAAATTGTAGTATTTTTTCATTGTCAGCATAACATATTACTCGTTTGTTAACGACTAATTTCAGCTTTACGCATAACTAGTGCATATGTTTTAGTGTAAACATAGTAAGAGTAAGAGAATGTGCAAGATGTTAAAGCTTTTTAATACCACTCTATTTGAATATTATGAGCATTACCCTATTTTTAGTAGTTGAAATTGATTGTTAAATTGAATGATATTAAAGAAAAAATTATCTAATATATATTTTTTTGGTGTCATTATTTTACAAATATACAGACAAAGCTCAATATATTGTTCTGACTATAACAATCACAGTATGTTGTCTTATCTTACTGAGCTTCTAGTTGGGTTATTGTGTCAGGTATGTGTACTTAGGTTTATTCGACAATGAAATCAAAGATGCAAGGTATGATATCATACTTCTTTGAATTTAACAACATATTATATGGATAAATTTATGCAATGTGATAGAGCATATGACAAGGCAACAATTGCATGTTTAAGGATTAGCTAAGATCACATCCTTTTAGATGCTATTCATTTGTGATTTGTTCTGTGCATTTTTTATATGTTATGTTTGTTGGTTGGTTCTATTTTTTCACGTTTCTTGGTTTTTTGGTTTGTGGTAGCAAAGGAAGAGGCATAGCAAAGATAGCGGTGATTGCTGGAGGAAAAATTCTTCTTCTAGGTAATTCTTCTTACACATTCTCCTTATTATAAGAAATAATTGGTTGTTTATCTTGATGGAATGATAAGATATTACCAGCTATTAAGTTATTGGAGAGACCTCCTCCTGTCTATTATAAGAAAATAGCATCCCCATTAACCTATCTTACTTTCCTTGATATTTTGTACTTATGATCCCAAAATCAAATTTATTTAATTAGCATTTATTAAGTTGTATTTATCACTACCATGTTTAGATTCAATCTATTGTTGTTATTTGTGAGTCTCTACATTAATGGTGGTTGTGCTATAACTTGTCCCATGTGTGCCAGTACCTTAGTTCCCTATCCTCTAAGCACTAGAGATGGCTATGATGACCCTTATTGTAGAGTCTATTGCAACAAGAAAAGTAACTTAAATTCAAGACTACAAGAGTGAAGGAATCATGTTAAACAATAATTTTCCCTTCAATATCATGAATAGCAATACCATCATGATTCAAAATTGCTTGACAATGTTTTTGTCATCTCCTTTAAATTGTAATTTTGTTACCCTGTGCCATTAGTATATATATAGAGACTCATGCTTGCTCATAATACAGTCCTAAGAATGTTCTCTTCTTCACCTACATTATATGATAATGCTACACTTCATTTGATTTTTCATGATGTTGTTTCTAATGATCAGGATTGGCTTCCTACAACTCATGACAGTCTTATCTCCATTTTCATTGATTCATGGTCCTTTAGAGGCCATTTTTTAATTTAATTTTACTTTTCTTGGCAATAAATATTTTGATTTCTAATATAGATTGACTAGAATTTATTTTTATGTTCTTGCAGGCAAGATTCTTAGGAATATGTTCAAAGGTAAATTTAGGCTTGTGGTTTTCTTTTTCCCTTCAACTCTTTCTCTTTATTTTTTATGTTTTGAAAGTTTATTAAGTGGATGCCATTGTTTTAAATCACAAACATGTTCATGTAATTATGTTTCAATATATTCTTTACTTTAAGTACTTTTAGTCAAGTTGTGAAATAGTGTGACTAACAATTAAGAGAATTTGTAGCTATTATGTATTCTCTGTATTATATCAACACATGAAGCTGGAATCATTGAAGTTGATGTGCTTGGTGAGGTTGGCAATAATATAAAAAAAGGACTCAGTATGTACATGGGCTTGATGTTTTAGATTGTTTGATAACCAATATGGTGGGATCAAGTGTAGGAGTGAAGTTGCCGGTGTGCATTTAGAGCAACAAAGGATGGGATTGTTTATTTCACCTTTCTTTATTAATATTTTGGTCAATTATATTGACCTAGTATTTTTGAAACATGTAAAAATACAATGTTGATAAAAAAATTATTGAAAGGGGTTAAACCCCTTTCAAAGAGTGAAGGGAATAGTCATTGGCCATGGCCACTCCTTAAAAGTCGTGTATTATTTTGACAACTTAAAAGAATGGTCAAAATAGGCCCATTCTTTAAGGCCAAAGCCATTCTTTAAGGCATGTCTCTTGTGTTCCTTGCATTTTTTATTTCTTTTGGTTAATGTTTAACTCTTATTTAAGAATTTATTTATTTTGATGTTAACATTAAAGCTACAAATCACAATTTTATTAATAAATTTACTATTTATGAATCACAACATAGGCCACTTCATAAAATAGTTCATGATATTCATCAATTACCCCTACGAAAACAACATTTAAAATGGACATAATTCACATAACATAACCATACCACTATAATGACAAATTGAATAACTGGACGTGTGACATATTAGCATTGCCCAGAATGGAAAATCATAAATTACACTTATAAAAACAACATTTAAAAAGGTGGTCATTAACTCATTTTATGAATGTAATTCGCATGACACAACCTCTTCGTAATTATAAAATGTACATTTTGACCCACCACATATTAACATTATTTCAAATGACTAAAACTTATTGCACATAATAAAACACATCACTAAAGACATTGCACTATTTCACCATCAACTATTAAGATTATTGCAAATGATATAACTAATAGCTATTGAAACTTCAAGTAATATTTTATTACGTGAAGATGTATCATAGAAACACTAATACAATTATAGGTAAATATTTATTTTTTCTTCGCAACATTTTTATGCCGAAGGCGTCCGGACCATGCTTAGTATTTGGGAGGTCTTTTTACAGCGGACGATGTAGATTTGTGCATAGGCAATCGCCTGCGATTAAATGCATTTGAGCGGCTCAGTGCTTTTTCCTAGATGGCACAAAGTTTATTGTAGAAGAGGGAGAAATATCTGCAGAGCAGTTATTGCAGAAAAAGAAAAATATGAGGGCAACACTTATTGCAGAAGTGGGCATCCTTGACAGCACGACAGAAGCCCCAATTTCTATTAGAAGCAAAATATCAACATCCTTCACAACACGTCATAGTTAATTTGCTTTGCTTTGCGTTTGAAAGAAGAGTCCAGGTGATCATTTTTCTCCTCTACATCGTTGAGAGAAAGACACCAATTTGTGCGGAAACGTGAGGTATGCCACTTGTTGCCCTGATTTTATCGAGAAACCTAGGTTTATATGGCTTTTTGAATACTTTCTTTTAAATTTGCAAACCCTATATTCGTATAGTAGCCTATTATACACCCAGCGAAACCCCATTTTTGCGCTTCCTGCCTTCTCGGGATTTATCTCATCCATCATCGAAGCCTGATAGCAGGGATTCCCACTTTATTCTTGGCAGATGCATCAGTCTTCTTCAATTTGTGGATACATTTGCTATGCCTGAAAGAAAATTTTAAATACTATCCTCTGTCAGAATGAAGCTGAGATTATTTCGGATTATTTT
>VDFB02287251.1:284480-303682 GCA_007258455.2 Sequoia sempervirens
ATGTCTGACATGAAAAACTGCATAATAAAAGGTGCTCCAATAGGAATATAGGGGTTTATGTGTGATGCATGCACTTCTGAATGGAAATATAGGATGTTTGGTATACATGCAAAACAAATCAACTGTTGTGTGTGCAAAACTATACATGCAAATAATTGTGTGAAACTATTGCATTCAAAAGTATTAAAAAAGCTTGCAGGTATTTATCATACCCTTATCTGGTGAGAATTTCTGAAAAGTTCAAAGGTTTTGAAACTCACTTCTCTAGCCCTATTCTTTGATTGTAGTTCTTCGTTGTCCCTTTCCATCTTCAAGATTCTCATAAAAAGTGGACTATCATTTCAGTATTTGGAGTCACTATCTGCCAAATTTTGAGATTGTAAGAGACAAGCTATTAGTATGATGCAGTGAAGGGAAAACCATGTCAAGATACAACTAATGTAATGGAAATGCTAATAGAATTGGCTCCTGAGAAATTTCCAAAGGTTGTTAACATGTATGCAAGTGGAGGGGCAATGCCCCAGACTCGGTCCAAGGAAAGACAGTTACTAAAGCTGCCTTTTTTAACTATTTAGGCTCAATATTGTAGCCATGGAAGGAAGTTACAAGAAAACCACCCAAGTATTAAGAGGTATGGTGGCTAACCAAAGAGACAACTTTGTTTTTTGGATTTAGATGGTGGTATTTAAATTAAAATAGTTATTACTTGAATTTTGCTTTGAAGATTCATGGCAGGAGTCTTCCTGATTAGGCAACTACTCTGCCGACATACAATAGGCCAAATGTCTCCTTCACCCATTAACATTTTGCTTTGAAAAATAGGCGTACATAAGGGTGAGTAAAATTTTGGATCTTGACTGGGGTAGTACAATCCCAATTTTGTACAGAGATCTAAAGCCAGGCACCATGTATATACTGTAAAAAATTACCATTTCATATATTGATCAGATATGAGTTCATCAAAAGGAGAGTGAAATATTGAGTTTTGTAAATGAACGTAGCTAAATATTATATTAGTCAAATGAGATTATGATATTATACAGCTTGGATGAAGTAATGATTATTGGGCACAGTCAGGATGAAATTGTTTTTTTCTTTTGATGAAATGAATCTATATTATTGCCCAAATAGGTTTTTGGTGTACTCTACTCTGGAGTAATTTTTCATTTATCACAAACCATTATTTGAAATCTGTGAGTTATTGATGACTGTAGAACATATCATAAAACTCTTAATGGTTTACTTTGCTTGGATTTTGTTCTAATTGAAGTTGACTGCATGATAATATGGGCATGAAAGGATTTGTGGATGCATGCAAGCTAATGAAAAGTGATATAATAGATTGTTACCTGTATACATAGCATGCTTTCAATGCTATGGATTAGTATAGGCTTCCTTTGGTTGGATTTTGTTCTATTTGAAGTTTATTGCATGATAATATGGGCATGAAAGTATTTGTGGATGCATGCATTCTAACGAAGAGTGATATAATAGATTTGATTACCTATATTCATGGCTTGCCTTTAATGCTATTGATTAGTATAGTTTAGTTATTAATGAATTCATATTTCTATTAGACTAAACTGTAGGCTACAAAAGCAACACAAGATTGCATTTGTAAAAAGGTTTTAGATGTTTCAGCTTTTTTATAGTGCTGAAATTTGATTTGATTCCTCACCACAAAAAAAATTCTTTCTTTAATTTAAAGTGTTCTAAATCATGAAAAATACATTTTTATTCAAAAATCAATATTTTATTCATGAATCTTAATAATGGTATATCTTTGTACTTAGAGAATTTTAATTTTTAATGGTGTTAGTAAAATCTTGAACAATTTTTGCATATGGTTTCCCCTATTTTCTATTTTCAATTTCTGCTATTACAATTGTATAGATGTCTCTTATTTACAAGATTAACAAAAATCATTATGCTATTATAAATCATGGCCTAAGTCACTTACGTTGATGCGTATTAGACTTGTATGACATTTTTCTCAATACAAATCTCCTAGGTGTTTCTTTCTTTTATATATTGCTTATTTCAAATGAGTTTTTTTTCATACAAAATTGTATTTGTGTTTATTTTGTTGGGACTTGTTTATCTATTCTTAAGGGGCACTAGCCCTATTCTTTGATTGTAGGTCTTTTTTGTCCAGGTTTCCATCTTGAAGATCCTCATAAGTGGACCATCATTTCAGTATCTAGAGTCACTATCTGCCAAATTTTGGAATTGCAAGAGATAGGCTATTAGTATGATGTAGTGAAGGCCAAACCATGGCAAGATACAACTGATGTAATGGAAATGCTAATAGAACTGTCTCCTGAGAAATTACCAAAGGTCACTGATGTGTCTTGGGTCACAATCAAACAATTTGAAGAAGCACTGAAATATGGGATTCTTTTTCTTAATAAACTGTTCAAATGTGAGGACATCAAGCACCTCAACATTGCCTAAATTCCCTTGCTATTTAAAATCATGGATGAGGAACTACCCAAGTGAGGTGAGCTTATTGCCTTTAACTTCTAAAAAATAGTTTAATGAAGAAGAAGTTGGAGGAAGCTTCTACATGGAGAGCTATCTCATCGATGCAATCTGCATATCTCACTAGTTTAGCTTGGAATTGTTGGCCTGGAATGTTTCAGTATTGATAGTTTGTACATTCACAAGTATATGGAGCATTTACAAATTATTTGTGATTTTTGCTATTCTCTTGTCCATGAGAGTTTGAAATTAGAGATAATATCACACCTATAATATTCAAAAACATATTAAATGTAGATTTGATCAAAAGTGTATTAACACTTCTATAATACTCTCTGAAACCAATAGAGCCAAACTACCATTAGGCCTATATGTGAGGAAATTTGGTCTAATTTGGTTAATGCTTGGAATTTAAAGTAAAACTGAAAATGCTAGTAGATCTATCCCAATTCATTATGCTAAGGGAAAAAATGATTAAAATCTATGTTTCTATTTTATTTCTAAAGCTTATCCTCTAAAAATTATTCTTTTTTCTAATTGAATTTTCAAACAACATTTCCCAAAATTTTGGCCCTACCCATCTATCTAAAAGACTTCTCATCCCACAAGGAAAATTTTGAGATGATGCCATTGTATATGTGTTCAGTGCTACTACGATTCATTATTAAATAAATTTATAAAACATTCGTCCAATAGTGTGAAGATGTTTTCTTCGAAGGGTTTACTCAGACTTATTTAGTGTGGTTGTGGCATCTTAAATGTGTATTTCCTATAAGTATCTAATAACTAATCCTCTTGGTTGTACCTGTAATAAAGAAACTTTACCCATAGGTTCATATTATTCCCTATTTTCTTTGTTTCCTTTGTATCTTGACAAGGAACTCCCTCTATCAACCAAGTGGGCATAAGAGATGGCACATGATCCTAATAATGTGGTGTGAACTGTTGTACTACAACCTTAGGAGTTTATTAAGTACCAGTCTGTTGTTATGAAAGTACAGGGAAAATACATTCTTAACAAGATACCTAAAATTCCTCTAGCAAGCAAGCTAAAACTGAATAGGATGCTTCTTGGTAGTCTTGTTGACATCTGATAGCTAGAAATTTAGTTCTTTGAACACAAAACTATATTAATATGTGATAAACTGATGAGATTTCTTTTGACTTTGTGAAGTCAAAAGCTCATTTTGTGAAATTCATTACTATTTTATTGTATAAAAAAAGTTCTTCAATATATACCAGAGTGCCTTAAACATTAAGCACCTCACTTTCAATTCATTTTTTCCATAGAAAAGTAATTTGGTTGTACTCCTATAGAGAAAACCCTGTTTTATATCAATAATAAGGGTTGGTAGTTAGCAACGAATAATTGAAAAATTAGATTGGTAGATAAATTATCTCTCTGTTCTCTCTTCCTTCTTACACAATCAGGATAGCATAAGAGGTTCATTGATAGCAATCCTAGCTGAAGAGACTGAAACTTTGTCCTTGACATTTTTGTAGATATCATGTTACTTGTACCCCTTCTAAGCAGTACTTATAACCAGAAAAAAGGACCCCTAATACCAATTATTTCTAACTTCAAGAAGAATATCTCTTATGAGAGTGGGTGTGTAAGCCCAATGGAACATATAACTGATGCTCATGCTTATATTTAAGAAAATTCATGCTTGGGATGACAAGCTTGGAGTTAGAATAAAATGCTCTATTTTGACAAACTATATGTTGGTTTTTGTCTAATCACTCACACAGTTACATTGCAACATCAAAACAATCTACTTTATCCAAATCTTTGTTTCTAATATCATTTTGGATGGACCAACAATGACTCAAAGATCTGAACCCCACAATAATAATACAATTGGAAAATAGGATGAAAGGAACCTTATTCGTATCCTTAAAATTTACATTGCAAATAAATAGTATTGTAAAATTCAACGTTGCACTAGAAAATCATTAAACATATTTAACAAAACCACCTATGCTACAATTTTGATTAGGGAGAAAAAATCTCCAACTGCCTGTAGCGACAGTGCAACAAGTGATTTTCAATCTTCATATATATCATAAATTATATAATGATCACTAATTTAAAAGAAAGGAAAAAAGGATCATATTTGGATTCACATATGCTTTACCACTAGAACACTCATGAATTCCTCCAAACACCTTCTAAGACACACATCACACAACATTCAAGTGTAGATAGAGAGAGACTAAACAACTATGGGCACCCTTTGACCAAATTTGCACTATATGTGCCAAAATTTATGTTGGGAAGCACATAACCCATCAATGACATAATAGTTATTGAACAAAACCCATAACATAATTCAACTAGTGAAATCCTGAAAAATAGAACCATAATAGTTTTAAAAAATAAAGACATAATGGAAGCCACAAATAGCAACATTGAGTGGAATAAAAATCTTCTAAATCCACAACACCAAAATCAAAATACTTATGTTCAAAGGACCTTAGAGATTTTGGTGGTTAAGTATCGTCAGTTGCCCCAAGGCATCAAGAGTAGCAATTATTTTCTCACATCATTGGCCTCTTTTAACCTCTAATTATCAACATTATCACCACAGGAAAAACCTTATTTACAAATCACATTGAAAGAAACAACAAAATAGCAAAAAACTTTCCCAAAAATATAGGGGGAGCGCAAATACAGAAATATAAAGTGATATTGTTTAACTAGCACACAAGCCCATATAAATTAGTTCCAATTTGAACACATAAAGCAACCTCTCCATTAGGCAATAAAATTGTACCTATGTTGATTGAGAAAGTTTATGAATCACTGCCCATTATCCCATCAGGTACCACACTCCAATTTACATCCCCTAGTCCTACTCCATTGATGCAGTTTTATAACTTAAAAGAACAATAATAGTGATTAAATAGATCCTTGGGAATATTGAGTAATTGTTATATATCTAATTGTATTTTTTAGAAAAAAATGTTAATTATGTAAACAATAATTTTGTTAAATAATAATATGTATAATATAATAAAAATTAAAATAAATGAATTCTTAATTAAATAATTAAATTTATATCATACTTATATTAAATAATAATACAATATAATAAATAATGCATACAATAATTTTTATGAATAATATAACATTAAATAAGTATAATGTAATATAATATTCAATCTTATTATAGTTAACTTGAAATTATAATATTAATAATATAATAGTATTATATTATAATAATAATATATACTTAACATTTAATAATAGCAAAATAATAAAATTATTATTAATAATATAATATTATATAAATATAGTGCAATATTAATATAAGAAGCTTCAAAATGAAATAGTAATATAATTTCTATTTTGTTTCTATTATATGATGATTACATAATATTATAATATAATAATATAATAATATTACTTAATTAAATTAAATTTATATAATAATTATTTTCAATAATAATAAGTACAATTAAATATATATAATAATATATATAATAGAAATTCTATTATGTTTCTATTACATGATGTCCATATAATATTATAATATTATTTAAATTTAATTTAATTTCAAAAAAAAATTATATAAAAACTTATTTTCAATAACAAAAAATATAAAATAAAATAATTTTTCATATTTTAACATTTAATTAAATAATTAATTAATAATATAACAAGGAAAATTAAGATTATCTAAAAATAAAATTGAATAATTAAAAAAATACAAATGTAATATAAATATATTAAACAATAAAAAAAAAAAGAACTTCTTGACAAGAATACATCTCAATGTTATTAATATAGATTATTTAATATGATACCTCAACAATTTTAATAATATAATAATAATCTAAAAATATATATAATAATAATACGAATAATAGAATAATTCTAAAATTAAAAAAGTCATACTTTTATTTATAATAATATATTAATAAAAATATAATAATATAATTATAAATATATAAAAGTAATCATCACAATAATATAGGAATATAATAGTAATAATGAATAACACTCCTAATTGAACCATAATCTAAAAGCTTAACTTAAACCCAAGTGATCCACAATTATAATCATATCTCAAACTTATCATACAACCATAAACTTTACTCTATCCCAAAAATCAATCCCAAAGCTAACCCTACCCCTAACCTTTAACATAACACTAACATTATTCAAAACATCAAGACTAAAAATAATGCACTAATAACTCTAATCCTAATCCTCACCCCTAACTCTAATCATAAACCTTACTCTAATCCTATTTGATCCCCAATCTTAACCAAATTGAATCCTGAGTATTAATTGTGGTAAATCTTATTTAATTTAAATAATAACACTAATAAACCTCAATCGTTAATAACATCATAATAATAATGTAATATAATGATAATATAATATAATAAATTAATAATATTAGAAAAATTGTAATAATAATATAATAACAATAATATAATAAAATAATAATCATACAACTAATGTAATAAGAAAATTGTAAAATGGATTCCTACAAATTTGATATATCTCGGTGTTTCCCCTATAAATTATGTAATAAGATAGATAAGCTAGTTTCTATGTTACATCCACATTTTAAAATTTCAAATTCAAAATCTAAACTTTTTTTCTTAATTTTGGGTTTTTACCTTATGATTTAGATCTTTTTAGGGTTTTCATATATAATTTATCTTTTCATTTCAAATTTATTTGGGGTTTGGATCAATTTTTCTTTATATGATTGTCATATTTTTACTACGCATAGTGATGTATACCTTTGATCCTACCCACCTACCTTTGGATGATTCACCATGATGACTATTCTTAAATTATCTCTTGGTTGATATGCATGCATAAATTTCTAATTTTTACATGTTATTATCTTTTTCAACACACGATCCTTCTAACCTTAATGCTCTCATGATATTTTATGCTATCTAAATGAGGATGGAAATTTTCTATGGAAGTATTATTTTATCATGTATTAGCATTTCCCTCCATTGAGTTGATTCACACTAATCCTTTTATTTTATATACAACTCACTTGTCCATGAGTCTTGTATTGATTCTATTTCTCCTATGGCTTGTAATAATCATTAGCACATACATAGTAAGGATATACCATGTGTTAAATGATACAACTAGTGTGGTAGCCATTGACGACATAGCATCTCTTCATATTCATGACATTATTAATCATTTTGACGATGTCTCTCTTATATATCATGATAGCCCTATTTTTATAGATTTGTGTTCTTGTAGTGAATTACCTTCTTTCATATGTAATGATATCCTTGATAATCCCTTTTGTACATTTCAAGTTAATCCTATGGATGCTCACAATATTATTTTAATAGTGAGATCTTGCATTATGATAATGTATGCATCTTGATGTTAGTACATTAGCTTCTCATTCATTTCATATTGATATGTCATTACCTTCTCATTCACTAACATAGTGACATTACAATTCTTAGCAATGACTTCCTATGCAGTGCTTATGATGTTGCTACTAATGATTCTTTACATATCAAATTATTCTTTGTTGATAATTATAACTATATAGATGATGATATTTTTTATTAGAAATTTTATACTTAATATAAATGGTTAATCTTTGTAAACATTTGACTCGTCTTATTTTCTTTACACTTCTTTTATAAAATTTTCACACATGTTCTCATTGTCTACTTTTCTAAAACTAGTCTCTTTAGGATATATAGACCTAGTGATAGGTCCTCTCATGCTTTATCTTTTGATTATTTCTCGACTATTGTATAAATGACATATATGTATATCTTTGTCTCATGTTTAGTGTTCATACTTCTTCTAGTTGAGATAAACCTAAATTTCAATTCATATCTAATTCACAAGAGTGTCACATAGTTGGGCTTCAACAGCTAGAGGTTGAAATGTTCCTTTAAAACAACTAGCTTTGTCCCTTAATGTATGAACAAAACTTCAAAGGATTATGAT
This sequence comes from Sequoia sempervirens, assembly GCA_007258455.2. Classification (NCBI taxonomy): domain Eukaryota; kingdom Viridiplantae; phylum Streptophyta; class Pinopsida; order Cupressales; family Cupressaceae; genus Sequoia; species Sequoia sempervirens. The sequence goes on from VDFB02287251.1 coordinate 292,924, forward strand.
ACTATTGATCATCTAAATAAAACACAAGCTAAGATATATCATTTGGTATCTATTGTGTACGTCACAATTATATAACAAGATCATGAAAAAAGCCTTTAAAAGAACAATTAAATACTAACACTCTCCCACTATATGTGATTTAATTGATTGAATCTATTTGAAATAAGGAGTGTTGAATTCTATTTCATTTTATGATGTATAACTCCCATATGATTTAAGTATTATGTTTACACAATGGAAAATATGACAAGGGAAACATTAAATAATCCCTAGCTTATAATACCTTCATTTGAATACATATATAGGGATTTCTTGGAAAAAATTTAAGGTAGATATATCAAAGTTAAAGCCATATAACCTAGTCTTAGTGGATTTTATGACATGGTTCAAACATGTTGTTTAGTTACAATTATTCTTCCTATCATAATCAAACCATGCCTATTAAATAATGTGCCCCATGTGATGGCCAAAGAATGATGTTACAAAGATATTGTAAGGTTTGCATCGACATTGTATGTTATGAGGTCCTATCATATGAGGATTAGATGTGTTATTCACCTAGAAAATCCTAATTCATGTAAATTTTTATTTAACTTTGTAGATGATACTAGAAACAATATATGATCTTCAAACATTATGGAGTAGGCAAAACGGGATGCCCATGTGAGGGTGGAGACATTATTTTTTTATTATTTATTTTTTAATATAATTGGAATATTGTGTAAGAGGACATTCAATATAGAGGTTACATTGGAAATGTCAAAATTGGGAGTTATAGAGCGTCTCCCTAACTTGGTGGTTATGCTAAAACAATCAAATTCCCTCACATGGACTACGTTGATTTGGGAAAGTGGTCAGTTTGTATTATGAAAAAATATATGACATGTAAGAGAGGTATAAGAAGTGTTGCATGTATAAGAGGAGTTACTTACTATTCCAAGTTGTTTGACCATGGCCATGGGGGCAATGAATTTTAATATGGTTCATGGTTTTGACTTAGAGTTTTAGATACCACTTGGTGGTTTCTAATTTCCAACTTTTCAATTACTCTTGGGTTGCAAATTATTTTTAAAAGGATAATTAATTATATTCATGTAAACTCTTCTATAATTAATACATGCTTGGGTCTCTTTGACAATGGAGTTATTTTGTGCAAGGGTTTTTCCACATATATTTGGTATTGATATCGTTTACGTGTTTTGTATTTATTTTTTATTGGTACATTAATCTTGTCGACTTAATTGTTTTCTTAATTAGATTCAATATTCCACATTAAAGCTGTGACTTAATTTTAGAAGCTTGGCATACCTTTCTTTTAATGTTGTGGTTTTTTTGAGGTTGTACTAGGGTACTCTTTTTGGCGATTTGTAAATGTAAGTCATCATGGAAACAACACAAAACACTTATTTTTTAAGAATGGTTTGCACCACTACCTTAATATTGGCATATCTAAAGACTATAAAAATGTTGTTCCACTGATCACATTCCATCCTTAATAACCAAGAATAAATAATCTTATTATTATGGATTTATTTTGATTTTCAAGTTTCAAACTACAACTCAACTCTTGATGGTATAAAAATTTCAATCTTCATTAGAAATATCACGCGTCTTTTTTTGTGTGGTCTAAAAATATTATGATGATTGTTTGCATATGTAATATATATAGGCCTTAGACATGATAATGTCATAATACTGTTAATCATCATTGTATTGATTTGATTTCTTGATATTACATTTAATAAACCATCATTCTATTGAGATGATAAAAACATCAAATTAATTATAAGGAGTTAACTACTAATTTTCCTTCAACTCTATTAGAGCAAGAAGTGTATGTTAAAATCTATACAAATGTCATTTAGTTTATACAACTTCCAAGGATACAAACTCTACATAATAATGAGAATCCACCAACAACAAATATAATAATGACAAAATAATTATTCTACCACCAATTTACATACAATGATATCATATTTTATTACACTCGCCACTATGGGGAATTTTATTTTAAACACTAGGAATGATAACCTCATTAATGAGAGTTTCAACCCTCATTAATCTAAGTTTTACTTATCATATCTACAATCCTTTTTGGAAGAATTGGAAACATACATATGATCACCTACCTTCAAATAAAATTATCAATTTAAGTCAAAAAAATGAATATCAAATGATCACCATCGAGGAAGGGATATATAGTCTTATTTATTTATTATTTTTTTAAAAATTGTATCTAAGTCCTTAAGTTTTCAAGCAAATTTCAAACCTAATACTCAATTATCCTTATGATCTCCCACTATAAAGTTTTAATAAAATTAAGTTAAATAAATTTGATTCATGAAGCTTTATATACGCCTCTTTGATGTTAACTAATAATTCATATATCCCTTATCATTGCAAGTATGAATAGTTGGTGTTTTCATTGATTTCAACATGCTTATGTTTGTGTTGTCATTGATCTCAACTAATGATGATTGAAATTTTTTTATGATGCTTTGATTAGTTTCATTATGTTTTTGTTAGTAAGTGTTACTAGTGTCAACCTCTAGTGCTACTTTGATAAGATTTTGTTTGTGGATATTGTTTGGTTAAGTTTATGTATTGTAGTTGGTTTGGTGATGATGAGTAATTATTAAAGGTGATTATAATGTGTCTATGGTGCTTTGTTCCCAATTTATTTTGAGAGAAATTGAATAAAAGAGGAAATAGTGTGTTGTATGGGTGTTTTGGCATACAGAGTGGTGTTCTAGTTTTTCTTCACATTCTTCTATGTTGAAGTTCTACTTGTGTGGTTCAAATATGTTGATTAGAGGTGTTCATAGGTGTTATATCAATATTCTCTCAGTCTGGATCATTGTATAGAGAAAGTTGTGTTCACTAGTGTGTGAACTGTGGTGCAGTGTTGTGTACGAGAAATGGTTTTGCTCTATAGTTTGGTCTTTGCTCTTGCAGTTCTAGAAGTGTGTTGATAAGTTTTGTATCTACCTTTAGTAAAATTTGTTCATGTTTTGGTGCTTCACAAGTTTATTTCTTGAGTTATAGTGTGTGGAGGATTATGTAGGTGTGTAGGATGAGTTTGTTCTTCATGTGAAAGTTGATGCAAAGGGACTTTTTGGAGTTTAGGGTGTTTTTGGAATATTCCAAATTGTGTTCAAGTGTTGTGTGTTTTTTCCATGAGTCATCTTTGCATCATAGGAAGTGTGTACTTAAATGTTTGATGTTGTTTACATAAGTTCAACCAACCTTGCGAGTTTACACTATTTGTAGATTTGCTTTGGTGATTTTGGAAGTGTGGCGTCGAGTATATGAGAGGATTTAGGTCCAAGTTAAGGTGTGATGTGGTCCACATTCATTCCTTTCCATCATGAGAATATTTTGGTACTAACCTAATTTGACTTTTCATGGCTGAGGTGTATAGTCAACCTTAGAGAATGTTTTCAAGGTTGAAGAAGGTATAATAAGTGTTGTGTTGATGGAGGATGTGTGTGATGCGAATTGTAGAGTTGTGAGGTGTGAGATTTAACAAGTTAGACAATTAGAATCAATGAGAAAAATGTGTCTACAATCTTCAAAAAGGTTGCAAATGTGTTGGTGATGTTGTGGTGGATTTTTTTATTACATTGAGATAGATTTCTCATTGTAGCACTCTTCTCTCTTCTTTCTATAATATGGCAGTGAACCCTTCTTTTTGGGTAGTGAGCCTATTGTATTTGGTGTTGCTATTACTTTATATTGTGAACTAATCCTCATGCGTCACTATAGTATTTGGGTCCAATTTTTATGAACATTTGTTGAATTTTGACAAAAAGCTTGTCAAAATCACGACAAACATTGAACCAATTTTTAGGTGAAACTTTTTTATTCGAACTTTTAAACAGACCTCTAAAAATGTGAAATATCAAGCCAACTAATTTAATGGGATCAAAGGCACAGAAGTGTTTGTAGAAATTGTGACAAGATTTCTATTCATCAGAAACTTTCGTCAAAAAGTCAATGTTTAGGAACTTCTATCTTTCGTCGGAGGTAAAACAATTGTGTCAGAATTTTTTGTATTTCTTTGGTGGTTTTCATTGAAATTTTGACGAAACTGTGCAATTTTTTTTTTTAAAAAAGTATCTACATCATAGATCATCATATTCATAACTTTATTTCAATGATCACAGTCATGGTGTTGTTCACAATTCCTTTGTTTAAGCACTTAAAATATTTACCAAGCATATGGTAGTGTCCTTCTTTAAAGTGTTGTCCTTATCAAAATTACCTAAGCAACAAAGCACACTAGTCCCATGTCATTCCTACTATTGTATTTGCAAAATGAGCCAGCTAGTAGCAAGATATACACTAATACATGTAACTCATAGTAGCTACTTTTATGCTCTTTTATGTGTCATATAATTATAGAACATGTTAGTGGTTATAATTCATAAAGGCATTGCATAGTTACCCCACATTTTTCCTAATAAGAGAGCATGTTGGGACTATTACTTCCTACTTTCTAACAACAAAGCACATTAGAAAATGCTAGATTTTATTTGTCTTCTTCATGTCTATGTATGTTTCTTGTGTGTTTCATTTGTTTATGTTCCTTTTATGTATATGTTGTCTATGTATTAAACTATATGTGAGTTGCTAATGCTTGTGTGTAGGCTATATTTTTTTAATGCATCTATATTGCAAGTTTTATGTTATTCAATATTGCTACTCATATAGTTTTTTATTACTTAATATGTTTGTTTCAAGCATCATAAAATTTTCAAGGATTATACTATTTTCAATAAACTCTATTCTTTGAAGCTTTTGTGTGATTATGAAGCAACCTTCAACATTTTGGGCTTCCTAAGCAAGCCACACTTTCCAAAATTGGTCCTCTTGACTTTGCTCCAAACAATTATTTTGCATTTGTGATGTCTACGTGGTCTCATCTCCATTCCAACATTTGAGGTGACTATTTGAAACTCATTCTTTACTTTTCATTCACCTTATTGCTATTGTATGCTTATGTAATGTGTAGCTTTTGTAGTTGGCACAAGGAAGGAGAGAAATCCATTTCCATTTGTCATTCACATACACACTAGTTAATCCTTGTAGACATCGAATTTCATATTCATAACTTCTGGGATGACAACATGGGACTAAGACTACAACTCATGAGCAAGACCATGTGTCATGTAGACATTCACACATCAGGATATGCTAATGATGTCTACCCTTTTGATAGATGGTTTTCCCATCTATCATTATGACTATCCTATCTATAATGTCTATTGTTACTTAATGATTATGCCTTAACAAACTTGTTGCCCTTTTGTCCATGGCACTCTACACAGTGATGGAATGAATTTGATAAGAAAAAGGTCTAGCCCTTCATGACTGTCACATTGATAACTCTATACTCAATGTTGTCCCTTTAACTATCCAGGTGAACTCCTTGGCCTTGGCTCTGTCTTTATTGTGTACATGGTGGGTTGTATTCAAGGTGACTGTACTTATCGTGGTTTGTCCATGAAGTCTTCCCTTAGCATGCTCCTTTAGCTATCTATGTATCTAATAGGCTTGTCATAGAATTTCGTTGGTCATATTTTTTACTCATGGCATTGTCCATGTCAACTGTGTAAGGTCATTCATAAATATAAACCTCTCTCTTGGAAACCTTTAGTTATCCTTTAACATTATCCTTGACAACTACCATTTGAAGGTCTTCCATGTATTCATTAAAAATACTGCCCTCATAATGTCAAGAACCTATTGTCCTTTGTGTACTTTTTCCCTTGCAAGGTGTCTTGAATTACTCTTTCCATTTAACTTATGAAAGTTCATAAATAGCTTATGCTTGACCATCATAACAATGTTTATATCAAGCTTCATTTACTCTTACTGCCCTTGATAGTCAAACACTGTCATTTTCAAGGTATGAATGTCATGCTTTATATACCTTTGCCTCCTTCAAAATTGTGCATTTGGCTTTCAATGATCATAGTCATGGTGTTGTTCACAATTCCTTTGTTTAAGCACTTAAAATATTTACCAAGCATATGGTAGTGTCCTTCTTTAAAGCGTTGTCCTCTGTCAACGATGTAGGAACCTTACCTACTATCATAAATCATTGGTTTATGCATATGGTGGACTATACATACAAAGGAAACTACCCCAAGCTCTTGTCAATTTAATATATTCCTCAAAACAACCTATTTGAGCCTTCATAGTGATTGTCTTCTTTGCTTCTCAAGGATTCATAGTCACTATCATAGTTCATTTGATATTCCTTAGCCTAAAAATTATGGGATTTGTTTCAATATGACTAAGAGTCACATTAAATGTTTTCCAAGTCTTTGTATAATGGTATAGTTAAAATCCTTTATAACAATCTTCTAAAAATTCCTCCAAACTACCCTCATAACTTAGTTATACATTGATTGTTCCTTTGACTTTGTTCTTAAATAAGCTTTCTCCAAGACCCTACCTAACCATGAACCATAATTGTATCTCCTTAATACATGATTTCCCTTGGAATGTTTTATATTGTATTTCTTTGTGCCTCCTTTTCTTGCATTTTGGATGCTCATAATGATTGTTTTCAACTATTTTATGCCTCCCTTATGTAAGACTATCCTCATGGCTTTTAAACTACACTTGATTTTCATACAGCTAGCTATGATCTTTTTATGACTGTGATCCTCTTGAATGATAGTGATCCTCTATGATCTACATACCTATGGCAATGATCTCTTTGAACTTGACTTCCCTTATGGTATATTTCAAGGTTATATCCTTTGTTCCATGTGAACTTAGGACTACTCATTTGAAAGTACTACCCACTCTTCCATGTACATTGTGGCTTGACTATCATTAGACTGCCTTTGATTGTCCTTCTTGCTTCATTTCCTTCTACCTATGACCAAAATTATCACATACTTCTTCCCCTCTTTAGACCGTTTGGAATGACTATCCTTTTGGGCATTCCAAAATTACTAGAACAAATAATTTAGTAAGTATAGAATCTAAAAGAAAACTCATCCATCCATCAAGGTGTAGAATTCAAGTAAAGGAAGTAATATCTATATGCATTTTCTACATCTTATACCTTCCAATTTATACAAAGGAATGCATCTGAGCCATAGGTGTATTCTCCTATTTGAGAAATTGGAAATAAATCCTCTAGTCATAGCAATATGAGACATGGAGAATAAGAAATGGAAAGACTTGTATTTTGTTACATCTGAATGCCCTTTATGATAGTCATAAGGACTTATGACTATCCTTTATTTCAATATATTGAGGGAAGTACATGTTTCACTATCCATAATTTTATTCATACTTGACTGCCCTTTTAAACTTTTATCTACACTCCATGGTTTCTTTATAAAATGGTCTTCCTTTTTCCTCTACTGAAATCTGATTTGTTTGAGTCTCCTCCACCTTGACTCTGCATTAGCTAGTTATGGTTGTGGCTTAACAAGGGTAGATTTTGGCAAGGAAGACAGTAAGTTGAATGAATGTAAGTAGAGATTTTTTTGCATACTTGCAGATGGTACAAAATTTCATGGTTAAGTGGAAGCCTCCCATCAACAACAAGATCCAAATATCTGTGTATCTATCTCAATCAAGCCTCTAAACCCTTCAGAGCTGTCAATTTTTCCACTATCTTGTTATTCACAAAAAGTCAAATTTTACAGTTATGTCACCATTAAAATCAAAAGAAACAGAGCTTTGAAACCAAATCCACACACAACATAATGTGGTATTCATACAAAGCCATACAAACAAACTAAACTTAGAACATTGGAATGGAAACAACTTGAAATTATGATGTAGAGCATGGATTCAGTTTACTCAACTAGAAAAATTTTTCACAATAATGGGTTCTTCATGTAAAACATCTATACGAGGTTCAAATAGTAAAGAGATTGATGAAAGATAGAGGAATTAAAAAGATACTTGGATGTAGTTTGATTGGGCTTCTCTTTGTTTCAAAAATAGTTTAGTATTCTCTACTTAACAGGGCCAACCACGTGACGGTGGAAGCTCATTTGGCCCCCCCCCCCCTCACATCACTCTCAATTCCCCATACTTGATCATATAACATTAATTATTCATTCATCCATTAATAACATATAACGTTCATTCATTAACATATAACATTCATTCATTAACACAATATTCACATTTATTCATTCATCTATTAATAACATAACATTCATTCTATATCCATTAATAACATATAGCATTCATTCATTAACATATAACATTCATTCATTCATTTTTTACATATCATCAAAATATGAGTTTGTCATAATATGATTACAATCCTTTTTTTGTTTCTTTTGAAGCTAAAAAAAGCTGAAATGGAGTATCATTTTTTAAATCATTTTTCCCTACTTCAGTTGTTCTACCCTTTTCTCATGATCTTAATGTATGCCTAGTTGTGTACTCACAATGTGGAGGCCACTGCAAGGGGGGGGTTTGCTGCAATAACAAAGAAATGTTAAATTGATATGTTTTATTATTATTGTTACAAATATTTCACTAATTAAAAGAACATTAGAGTGGTTCTCTTTACCTAATGGGGCCACATCATGTTATTGATCTTGTCTTATAGCCTCATGGTCAACATGCTAAACACCCTCTAAATCTTGATATGGGTTGAAACACAAAGGTTACATTAATTAATACGCCAATTACAATTTAAATATGTTTAAAAGAACATTAGAGGGGTCCTCTTTGCTTGAGGGGCCACATCGTGTTCCTTACCTTGTCTAGCTTGATCATGCTCTACATGCTCTAAAGTTGAAACATGAAAGGTTACATTAATTAATACACCAATTGTAATTAAAGATGTTTAATTGTATTAATCCATACTATGTTTTGTATAGCACATGAATACATCCAATACCGGGATGCACACCATGACCTTCATCTGTAAGTTGTGCTCCACCCTCACCAAGTTGTATTCCAATTTCATGTGTAGTATTATCATTGCTTGTGCACAAAACAACAGGCGCACATAAATTACTTTATGTGGAAATTAATAATCGTAATAGATTGCACAAGACTAATTTTAAATAAACTTTATTGAGTTTATTTACTCATGCGGTCGTGATGCAGTGGAAGATTGTGTTTCCTACCAAGACTCTTAGGCTGCTCAAACCATGGCTCCATAGCCTTGCCGAAGGAAATATTTAGGGTCCTCTTTCTGCAAGCACTTCCTTGTTGAATTCAAAGCCCTGCATTTTTGCATAAGATCATGAATTTTGCTTCTATGGTGTGATAAAACCAAAATTGTTTGCAATTTATTATTTGGATGCAATATTTCATTTATTGATACTCACAATTCATGTGGCTAATTTCATATAACCACCAGAGCCAAGTTTGTGTTGCCTATGTTTTTCTAGTCTTGCCTTTGTTTCCTTCAATGTGTTGGTCAGCCTATGAAAAGTTTGAAATACATTAGATTATGGAAAAAGAAAGAGTAATCAGTATATAATTACATTGTTGATAGTATCACATACCTTCCTTGGCCCGATGGTGTCTTTCCTTTTTTATTTTCAGCCTTCTCCTTTCCATCTGACACCAGGTCCTTCCACTCCCTCTTCAGAATCATGGGGGGACACTCGTAGTTTTTTTTCTTCTCTAAATGTGACCTATATTGGTCCCTCACAAAATTTAGATAGGTACCAGCTTTCTTAAGGACCTTGGTTCAGTTGAATGTTTTATCATCAAACAACACAACTAAATGGTTAATGAGCTCATCTTTTAAATCTTGATTTTGGGCATTCCACCATGTGTGTATGGTGGGCCCGAAGAGCTCTAATATAATATCACTTAGATGTTTATAAAAAGACATCATTTCCTAAAAATGATTATAGGATCATTAGTCTAAAAAGAGTGATCAATAATTAAATTTCAATTGGATTATATATAATAATAATTAAAACATTTTAAAGTAATTCAGACCTTCTCTATCTTTATGGGAATGAAATCCTCGGTCACCACAAATGTGACCGGAAATTTTCCCATACTAGTAATATGGGAAGATCTAGGAAATGTTGCTAAAACATCACCAGTACTAGTGACCTTTGCATCCCCAGGTAAATGTCCTAACACATGTTTTGACATGTGTTTGCTGCTAGAGGGTGCACTACCGGATGCCTGCATGGTATGTGTTGCCGACATTTCAGATGGAAATATAGGCACAGATGATTGGGTCGGATGATGTGATGTATGCACATGAAGATCAAGATGGACACTTGTACCAACCCCTACTCCTCAGACAACACCTGTAGTACCCTAATCATGGCCAACAACATCATGCGGATGCAAAAAATCCTGTAAAAAAAACACATATTTTAGTTCATGACATAAAATAGTACAAAATATAAAACCATGAATGAACTTATGTTATAATTAAAGACCTCATGACAGCTTACTTGCAAGTTTTGTGCTCTCTCAGTCAACATTTTAACCCTCTCTCTTATCTCATCTGTTTGTGGCACTATGAATAACAACTGAAGGATTTTTTCATTGCATTTTTTTTGGGTCTTCCTTATCATATCGAGAGGGTTTGTTGAATATATGATGTTATCATCACATAATAGTGACTACACATCCCTATGGATTCTCTCCTCTATTGCTGGTGCCTTTCCTCGATCAACCGACTACTACAAGAATATTAAAAATATTATCGAAATTAACCCAATAAATTTATTAGAAAAAAATAATAATAAAACATTTTGCTCGTATCTAATTTGTAGAATTA
>VDFB02287251.1:303782-341165 GCA_007258455.2 Sequoia sempervirens
GTCTTTGTTAGGTCAGTATCCTCAATTCTTGAAGGAAATTTAGCCAAATTTCCACATGTCTCAAAAATTCCTTATATGCAGTTTATTTGAGGTCCATTTTCATGATCACATAATATAGACTTTATGAAAAAACTTGCATGTTTAGGAGGTACTGTTATCAATAATTTTGCACCCTGATAAATACAATATTCAGCAAACTATTGAAACATGGAAACCTTCTTCAGATGTGGGTGATCTGAATGAAGAAGGAATCTCTAGAGTGAGCTAGTTCTCTAAATGGTGAATTCTATTCTAAAACAACCTCTGGGAAAAAGGATAAGAGATGAACTAAAAATAAATCTAAACCTAACTGATGATTTAATTAAAACCTCTAACAGAAAATTGAAACCTGCCACTTACAACAATCCCTTCACTACAATGATTCTTACAATCTCACTAGTACATGATCTCATCATTAATTTATATGAAGATTCAGAATTTTGAACACAACATATAACCTGAAATACATGAAATCTTGTGCAGAAAAACTCATAAAGGTAGGACATTAAGGTTTTAAACTTGAATACACAAAATATCAAACTACTGTTACCATTCTTGAGACAGGAAAGTGGAAAGAAGAACTCTGCTGTATTATTAGAACTGAAAGAGTGTCAATATGTCAAAACTAAGTACAATGTTCACAAGCTCAAAAAATGCCTAAGAGCATGAACTCTGATCTGTACTACTCAGAATGAGAATGAGAAAAACTAAGTCTATCAAAACATAGCCCTCAAGAAACCCTAATCCGAGCTTAGAAAAAGCTCTAGGAAAAAAAACTTCAAGCTATCTCAAAAACTGCTTTAAAAGCAGAAAAAAGCATAATGCTTTCATGATGAACCTGTCAAGCCTCTAAAATAAGGCTGAATTTGCTTTAAAAGCACAAAAAACACCTTATCTCTCCAAGATAGGTCTCAAATCCGACCAATAAGAAAAGTCAATCAAAGATCTGCTAAAAATAGCAAGAAAACATAAAGCAATTTATAGAATATTGATTTTATGATTATGCTTTACAAGATGCAGATTTGCTCAATTTGTCTATTTTTGCAATTTAAAGATTGAAAATCTTTTGCCAAAAGAAAATCTCCTTATTTCTCCATTACAATATTCTGATTTTCAAAAATCATAAAACGTTACAGAATTATCTTCTTCTCATCAAAACTCTCATTGGTTTCTTAAAATCAATCAAAAATAAAAACCCTAAAATGATCATTAACCTTCAATGAGAAAGCAAAACCTAAGTGATAAAACATTCACCATTCACACTTAATTGATAATCTCTTTAATCACCAACACAAGATCAAATACCCATACTACACTAAGGCATATAATAAGTCCTAAGACCTAAAACATCGACCTAGCAAAGCATTCGAATTCGGCCCCCTCTAATACATTAGACTTCAGACTTTAATAAACCACAAAAAAGGCCTAACCTAATTTGAAAATCCACGTGCTATTGTCAAAAGGTGAGAATCCAAAGGGAAATTGTAGTGTCGGCTCACATTAGGGCATGAAAAAAATAAAGGAAAACCCTAAATGATCATTATGCACCCAACCATTTTGAAGAAAAAGAGCTCATTCTGGAAAGAAAGCACCACCATGATGGACCTCAAATCTAAACTCGTGTGCCTGGAGAAACTTCATACTGCCTTCAGATTGTCGAACCTTCCATGGGTAAGCTTGCATTGTTTGCTTATTTGTGGCTCTTACTCCATTCTTGAAGAATAAGAAAAGCCATTAAGCCTGCGGCCTGTGCTTTGTATCTGACTTCTTTTACATTTCATGACTTTATTCCTCCTGGCCGCTACGTATGAGCATAACTCACGCCTGGAAGCTCCTGTCTTAGTTTTGCTTGGGGGTTTGAAAGCTTTCTTGAGCTCTGGCCACGACTTCTTGTCTTCCACAGGCATGTTATGGTAAGAGTTATGCATTCCTTTATGATAGAAGCTTGTAAATACTTCCTTCATTCACATTCCTTATCAAACAAATGCTTCTAAAAGCTCTTATTTATTCTGTTAAAGAGAAAGCTTCATGCTTTTGTGTGTTATCATTTTCTGTCTATTAATTTTTTGGCCATCACACAGGCCGCTATATATAGCTCAAACTTGGTGCTTGGATTGATGGTTTCAAGACTTCATGAGGTCTGGACACAGATATAACATCCTTCTTAATGCATATTTGATGGAATATCTACATCTGGGTATCGCCAGAGTTGATCAACAACTGCAATCCCTCCATATTGAGCTCGACCCACCACATAAAATTTTGCATTTTGTGTCAATTACTGTCTCTTTTCATGGGCTATCATTGTAATTGAATTTTATGTATTCTTAAAAAAAAACCGAATGTGGGTGCTTGAAATCACTAAAGAAAACTATATTTTTCTTTTCCTCTGATGCACGACCCACCTCCTCTCTGCAGTTTCAGTTAATCATGACAAGAAAGTATCTCCATTGCAACACTGTTAAAACTATCATACAGCCACAGCTGTTCAGAATTTGGATGAATCTTGCTATTCTTGTGTCCCTTAATCTGAAATGAATGTGGTATGGTATCCTTGAAAATACTGCATCTTTGAACTCCATATGTTTATGGAAAACAGTGATCTCCACCTGTAAACACCTTGCTTAAGACATAAAAGGTTACATTCAAACTTCTTATTTTTAGCATGATTTTGTATTTGTCCGTTGTGAAAAGAAGAGTCTCCATGCTTGTATTTTGTACGCACAACAATGTCTTTTGACTCCTGGACTTCATGTAGAGAATTTAATGTTTCTCCATCATTCTGAAAAGACTATTCCAAATGACATTCTTCTAATGTTGCATTGCATTGAAAACTTGATACTCTTTCGTTGTCTCATTACTAGAAACTTACATACTTTTTAAAAAAAGGTTCCTCTTGAACTTCTGTTTATTTTCAGGCATCATTGACATGCCATGTCTGGTGCTTCCATAGTCTGGCTTTGACAATTTTATTCATGTAACTTACTGAAAGCAATTTGAATGCACATCATATTTGATTGTTGTCCTCCACTAAACTCTGATACATGATCCGGTTTGAACTCCACCCCATCCAAAATGAACTAGCTGTCCTTACTGTAGCTTTTCACTAAATAGTTTTCCATACTCAGATACTTGTATCATCTAAATATTGACACACATAAAACCTCTCTTTTGAATTTCTCAGCCTTTTACCATATAGCAACATTGCTATTGCTTTCTATATTTGCACTTTGTAGAGATTTAACTTGAAACATTGTAGCACCGTGAACCACCTAGCAATTTTTAAAGCTGTATTTGCTTATCGGTCAACTATAACTAGTTACCATTTGTCATTTGAATACACTGCATTGCCAGTCAAGCTAAAATTGATAGCTTATCAACCATTTGAGTTTCTGATCTATATTTCGTACTCAGCTGTAACATTGTACTCTTCATGTATTTTTATGTTTTTCCTAACAAACCGTCTTCAAAATCCGCTCTCTGATGTAAATGTACTCAGTTGGATTCCTTAAGTGAACTAAATTCACTGTTCACCTGTAGCCTTCAGAAAATATAACCTGATTGTTATGAATGTACAGTTGATTTAGTTGCTTGATGGATAAATCTGTTTTACTCCTTTAGTTGTATCTCATTTCATTTGATGAATATGATAATGTATCTTTAAGATCAACCCATTTAATGAATAGGGCAGCATGCCGAGCTCTACCTTTGTGGGAGCCCATTTTTCTCCACATGCTTGGTCTTCGAATAGTGTTCAGCTTCATGATTTTACCTATACCTGCACAAGGAAGCAAACAATGTTAGCATAAAAAATTAGAACATGATGATTATGATATTGTTAATTATCCTCAGCTGATTTCTTCTGCACTGCACTTGATTGATTGCTTGTTTCAATGCATGGCTAATAGTAGGTTGTACTATTGTGGGTGCTCCATATAAGTTATATCATAATCGGAGCCACTGACACCCCTCTTTTCCTCTTACAGGTTGACGGAGCTCAAGAAGGCAAGGTGCACCATTCGGTATTGAACGTCGATAATTAGGCAATGATGATTATGTTGTCACTTATGTGTTTTCCTTTCTGCATCTTCAATAATGCAATGTGCTATTAGCAATGTGTTGTCACAGTCATAGTTATATCCATGGCTTGTGTGGATCTTTGATTTCAATTGAAAAGAAAATGCATTTGAATGCAATGTTGTAATATCATTTTGATTGTGAAATCAAATGAAGCCTTGTAAAATATGAATTTTTACAAAATGAATAAAAGCATCTGAAATGCTATTTTACTCATGTACTCAATTCTGTATTTCTTTTCAATCTACAACATCTGAAAGTCACTCTGAAACTCTATTCTTCTTTAAAATGCATAACTGTTGTTCGATGCATAATGATAATAATGTGAAACAACATTCGAACATGACACTGCAATTCCACTTAATGTTAAATAACAATCAGCCAACTCCTCCATTTGAGTTGAGGCGAAAAATATGTAACAGGTACATTTTGAAACCCGCATCTTTCTTCTCTCATCTTTCAAAACACCTAATAGTAGAGATCAAATTCAATATGATAATGGCAACAACAAGTTTCAAAAAACTTGTTTATCTTCACATAATATGGCTTTAACCTTTGAAACATTATTTTCCCAATCTTTATATGAGGATATGCATTACAAAAGTTCATATACATCTCAAATTGTCTTATGTCTAGTCAATGTTTGATATGATTTTCATAAATACTAGGTCCAATCCCGTGTCTCATAACATCTCTAGTATTTGATGATGGATGAGTCTGATCATGCCAAAAACTTGAGACCAAGTTCCTAACAACATCTTCAATCCTGTCAGAATGGGGAGCTCTACACATAATTGCCTAATTTCCTTCTAAACTCTCATCCAAAAACTTTCTCTTTTTCTCATATTTTATCAATGTGGTTCTACTATAACCAATTTTAGTTGAAAGTGTAGACATTTTTCTTTTTCTTACTATATCTTGATGTACAATAGATGTCAATACCACCCTTCTTGTAGTGGCCTTATCCACTGATCAAGATCCTTTCCCAATGGAATCTAAGCCCTTTTTAACATTTTGAACAATATCCTTTTGTAATCCCATGTGTTTCTTCTTATTTGATGCCAAATTTACACCCAACAATTGTAATGACTCTTTGAGCTCATCACGAAGAAGTAAACGTGATAACAATTGGGTTTTTTCAAGTGTATCAAGATGATTGAAATGATGATTGATCATTCCATTTATAGATTTTTTCATTGACCTCTTTCTCTTATTATAAGGCTGGTTGGCATAATATTTCAGTTTCTCCATATCCATTTCAAGTAAATGATCCAAATTTCTATGAGAAATTTGTTTCCTCACCTTCTTAGCTAGTTTTATATGCTCATCCATACCAGTAGGAGGAAGTGATCCTGACCCCTCTCCAACATGCATTGTTTGAACTTGTGCCTCCTCCCTATCCTCAAGGACCATGTGTTCTTGAGAGGATTCATTTGATCCAATGTCTAGATTTGGCTCAACTTGAGCATGAAAACTTCTTGCTTGTTGAGCCCTTCCTACATGTCACAAAATATTTTGCAAACAAAAGTGAGAGATGATGTTATATAAGTTAAGTTTATGCATGCAAGCAAACAAACTGATAAGACACGATGCTATAAGTGAGAGAAGTTTCTGCTAGTTTTATATGCTCATCCACACTAGTAGAAGGAAGTTATCTTGACCCCTCTCCAACAAGCATTGTTTGAACTTGGGTCTCCTCCCTAACTTCAAGGTCCATGTGTTCTTCAACGAATTCATTTGATCCAATATCTAGATTTGGCTCGACTCCAGCTTGAGGAATCCCTAGAGTATAAAACATAAAAAATAATGAGAACATTGAAGTGATGAAAAGAAAAGACCAAAGACACAACACAACTACATGCACATGTATGAAAAAAATCCATAAATGCATAGCCAAGGATAGGATACACATAGGTCAAATTCCATGCCAAGCATCAAAGTTTGAGGATTATGCATACAAGTGACTTAGAAATTTTAGGCCAGTGATATAGCAAAGGAAACCCTTAGAGTATAACAAGGTGATTGAAAGAACCCCAACAAAATTGGGCTATGAGATGTTTCAAGGTTTCAAATAAATATCCAATATCATGCTAAGATGAAGAAAGTTAAAAATTTATGGGACATAAAACACAACCCAAATAATCAACTAAAACCAAACACAAATATTGAAACAAAAAGAATTGGCTTAAGGAATTGGAGTCAAGGATCAGATAAACATTGCAACTCGCATGACCAAGATGACTTGAGGACATTTAAAAGTATTTATAGTCATTCAAGTGCAATAAAACTTGAAAGTTTGAAAAAGCACAAAATAAGTTCAAAATGAAGAAGAAAAGAAAGACAATATAAAAACAAGACCTAATAAAAATGAAAAGGAAACAAAGAAACAAAAAATGTAAAGGGGAGTCTTTATATTGTCCAAGAAAAATGAGACATATGTGCAAGGAAAACAAATCTATCCTATTCTTTCAATTAGGATTTCTTGGTCTTGGATGTATATCTCCACAGTGAAATCTTAGAAAAACTTCAAGATGGATAATTGTAAACTAATAGGTACTCCAATAAATGATGGTAAGAAACCTTCAAAACAAATGTGTGTTAAGACATAAAAAGAATAATCTATCATATATAACTATTATTCCTTGGCACCATATAGCTTGAGTTTTGATGTATACATGTGTTAGTCTCTAGAAAACTTGACATTGCATTGGCTTTAAGTATAATTTGAGTTCTAATTTTCAAATAATTCTAGAGCTTAGAATTGGGCATTTATTAAAATATTAAAAAAATATTTTTAAGGAACTATTGATTATTAGATTAAATTCAATGGGAGTTTAGAAAAATCTTAAGCTAATTAGATGTTGCAATGTAGATTGGATAGGGGATATTGATCACCAAATATAAACATTAGAATTCTACTTCATTGTACATGAAGGTGTAGTTTCATGAATAATTAAGAAAAAATAATGGTATCTTTCAAAGTGCAAAGTTAGAATATATAGGAATTTGCAAAGCCATAAAATAATTAATGTGGTTGAAAAAATTATGAAAATAAAAGTGGCATAGTGAGGGACACAAAATTTAAGGTTTCATTGGAGAACTAAGCATGTATTGAAGTACACTATCATTTTCTTCATGAACAAAGTAAAGATAAAATTGTGTAGATGCAATACTCAACAATGATAATGTGATGACAAAAACATTAAACAAAGGTATTGGTAAAGGATAAGTGTAAGGTTTGTAGGGAAGAATTTAATATACAATATTTTAGTTTAAGAGTACATTTTAAGTTGGGGTATTGTAAGTTGAAAAATGGTCATACATTAAACATTTATAATTTTAATAAGAAAGCCAATGCAAAATGTATGAACATACAAATTTATGTTTAGGTGTACTAACAAAATTATTGGGTGGAGTAATGCACATTATGGATTCCATCCCATCAAATGAATAGTCATGTTTTTTCAAAGTAAAAGTCCTAAAAACACACTTAAGAGTGAGAGAGAGAAGAAACAAGCATGTACCTTGTTTCTTTCTATGATGATTTTCCAACTTTTGTTCATGCCTCTTTTGTTCTTCTTTTGACAATTTTCGTTGAGACGCATTTTTTCTTTTTCTTTGTTGTCCCATTTTCTTCTTCAACTTAAAGATGTTTCAAAACAAGTCCTCTACCAACTTAGTTAAATTCTCCTCCAAATTTTTCCTTGATTGATAAAAATGAAAAGTTGTTGAGCTCCAATATTTGCCTCCTTGATAAATGTGCAAAAACTTCTCCAAAATTTGCGCTCTAAGTGACATAAATGAGAATTAATCTTGCAATTTGATATCCAGAATAATGAAAAATAATCTTCTCTTTATATGCATATGGGATGGGAAAAAAATTATTCTAGTGTACATGGAATAACTAGATCCTAGTTTAAATGAATCAAGTAGTAAACAAACAAATTATTTCATTTTGGAGTTTGTTGTTATTTAATTCATAGGTATGCACAACATATCTAGTAATTTTATAATTTTGTTAAAGTGTCAAAAATGTATATTAGAGGTATAATTTGAATTGAATTTTTTTAATTATATTTGAATTGAATTTCAAGTTACTTGTCAAAAATGTATAATAGAGGTATAATTTGAATTAAATTTTCTTAATTATATTTGAATTGAATTTCAAGTTACTTGTCAAAATATTATATCTTGTTCTCAACTCAATGGTTCATGTTGCTTAAGTCATTTTTAAAAAATATTTATTGTGATCAACATGAATGAACTTAATTATAAAGTGGCATTGATTTCCCTAAAATTCTACTAGAGATCAAATGTATATTGAATATAAGGAAATGTAAGTTGTAAGAGATCATAAAATAAGAAAACATGTATGTATATTGAATATTTAAAGCAAATGCATACATATATTATGTGTAAACATGTTTAAACCATAAGCAAACACATGTACATACATGTAAAGGGATTCAATGTATAAACATAACACATATTATAAGCAAAGAGGAAAATGTATGTATATATCATATAAGAAAATATATGTACATATCATATAAGAAAAATGTAAATTAAAGATCATCAAATGTCGAATATTACTAAAGATCAACAAATAAACAAATGCATGTATATCATATAAGCAAATGTAAGTTAGAGATGATCAAATCTTAAATACTAAAGATCATCATATAAGCAAATACATGTGGTAAAGATCATAAATCTAGTGTGCATGGCCTAATATGAATGTCTACTCCTAGTCGAATGGCCATCTGAATGAGAACGGTCCTGCTCTAATGGATGTGCTGAGCCTTGCAAATAAAATTATGTACAGGATGTGTTAAATACATATAATTTATATTAAATAAATTTTATGAAAGTTATTTTTAAATGAACTTGTATTTTTAAATATTGTGCTAACCCTTTTCCTAGTACTTGCAAAACAACATGAATAAATGAGTTAGACAAGGATTTGCAAGTTAAAAGAAGGATTCCCCATGAAATCCATTTACAAATCAAACTAGGAATGAAAATAGTGAAGAACACAATACAAATGAGAAAAATAAGATAAAAATCCTAATTAGATGTGCAAACTCTTAATCCCATGGGGGAATTGGTGTCAATTTGATGTGGAAATTGGCCCTTTCCCAATTCCTATGATTGCAAGCTTCAATATGTTGACTTGATGAAGAGATTTGATCCACTTTTGATGATGAATGGTGAGAGCTCCAAGCTAAAATCTGCAATAACCTAGCTAAGAACTTTGAGATTGATGAATGGAAATGGCTAAGTATTTTAGCATGGTAACTTTGCTTAGATTGTGGATGATAAAATGAGGAGAGGAGCTCTTCATTTATAGGATTTCAAGATGGATGAATGCCCAAATTTAAGCAATGTGGGACTAACATTCATCCAATGATATGATGCCACTTGCTAAGCTATGAATGGATGGTGGTTGTGCAAGATTTGGGGTTTGTGCTAATAAATGCCAATATTTGAAATTTAAATTTGTTGAAATGACATGTAAAAGGGAAGAGAAAATGCAATAAATGCCACTTGGCTCAAGGAAAAGGACATGTAAGAGCTTTTAAATGCCTTGTTGGATGTACATGTTGACTTGGCATTTTTGAATTCAAATTGAGAGAATATTCCAAAGGATGCTTTGTGAGGAAAATAGAGATTTAATAAATGAATTAAATCTATTTTCATGTGCAACTTGCATTATCTAGAGGATGTGACATGAGATGAGGTTAAATTAATCAAGGGTTAATTAATTTAACATGACATTAGATGATGTGACTTATTTGACTTAGATTTATGGATTTATTTAAATAAGATAAAAGAGGAATATGATAAGAGACTAATTAAATAATTTTTATTTATTTATTTAATTAAAAGGGATGGTGTCAGATTAAATCAAATAAGGTTTTAATTTATTTAATTTAATGGATAGACTTTAGAGATTTAATCAAATAAATTGATTATTTAATTAAATAGGGATAATTAGATCAAATAGATTGATTTAATTAATAAGGGAGATTGACTTGATTAGATAAAATGATTTATTTAATTAAGAGACGAATGTTGATGAATTTAATTAGATAGGAGAATTTGATTAAATGGTTAGACCGGGGAATGATTAAGGATGAAATGATGTTAGTAAGTCAGGATCGAATGCACGATGTCAATCAGTATATTTTCGATGTCTACATTTTGCCCCTCTTTGAAGCAATGCACTCATTGCGTTGGTTCAAAGAATAAACGATCTCGATCAAAGCCAAAACTTTTTGATATTCAAATATTTACCCCACTACTGCATGGCGAGAGAAAACATGATATTATGATGCCCCCTCGAGAGATTGGACAAAAATTTCCATTTTTTGGGTGATCTCGCGAAAAAAGTTGATAAAGTGCCTGACAGGTTCGAAAGGGGTCCAGGAGGCTAAAAATGTCTCTAAATGCAATAAAACGATGAAAAACAACCCTCAAACGGATGAAAACAGGTTCGAGGGGTCCAAAAGCCTAACAGGACAAGCCTAGAGGGTCAAAAAACCCTAATTTTTAGGCTTAAAAGGGGCCCGAGGGGTCACTTTCAAGTCATTTTCACACACCTCCGCTAGCAAACCTTGAGATTCGAGCTCTGACCTCCTGACGATATGGCGCAACGACAACTTCCTCTACACATTTTGGACCGAGTTCAGACCTACTAGCGGCCACCTGGCATCGATGCCCCGGTATGTGACCCTAACTGAAGCTTGATTTTTTCATTTTAACACATTTATTACATTTTTAAAGATGAGCTCACCTCCAGTGGCGCTATTATAGTGCCGCTTGATGTTCAAAGTGCGCCGCTTTTAGTCATTTTGTGCCACAGTGGTGCAATTTGGAGTTTAGAAACTCCGCCGCTGGGCTCGGGCTCAGCACGGACTCGGCAGGCCGGTTTGGGAAAAGTGCGCTGCGGTGGCACCCTTTTCAAGCAAATTGGAACGCTGGGGGTTAAAGTGCGCCGCATCGACTCTATTTAGCCAAATTTTGGGTCCAGCGTCAGAGTTTGGGGAAACTCAAACTGCGATGCCTTCACAAACTGCATCGCTGGAAACGAGTTTGGAGCATTTGACGAGGAATTTTTTCAAAATTTCTAACACGCTGACTTTCCTTGATGTAGGACGGGCCTAGGGAGCTCTATTCTCGGGAGCACTAGTCACGGGATTTGGCAAGCATTTTACGAGATCTGAGTGACAGGGACCAGGATCAGCTGGGAGCTACAGGACTATGGCACATTGCATATGCAACGCCTATGCGCACACACCTCAGGATGTTGTCGGCACTAGCCGAGAGATGGCATAGTGAGACATCGTCATTTCATCTTCCTGCTAGTGAGGTGACTGTCACATTGGAGGACTTCTGGTGCATACTACAATTGCCCATTCATGGCTGTTGGGTGATCTACGATATGGAGGAGGGACGCGAGTGCTGCATCTGAGTCCTCGCCATGCAAGAAATTATTTATCGTGATGGGCAGATCGAGCTGGAGCGGTACAGGGATATCGCACCTCCCTTCCGCTAGGTAGTTGCAGCGATCATTTCGGGTTTGGTTGCCCCATACCGACGAGGGCAGAATTTCAGTCTTGGCTTGGGCTACTACTGGGAGAGGATGGTCTAAGACAGGCCAGTTCGGTTTGCATGGGGGTCCATACTTTTGGCTTCACTCTACAGGGATTTGCATGAGTATGTGTATGCGGATGGCAGAGCGCTGGGAGCCAGCATGACCTTGCTGCATGTTTGGGCATGGGAGCACATTTCTGTATTACGTCCATGGGTTGTTCCAGTTCCGATGGGAGCAGAGGATGCCCTAGTGGCACGATACAGAGGGGGTGTGTCATTCACACACATCGGCGAGCATGGGATCCCCTACCGGAGGCGAGTTCTAGATGAGATGCTCGTGTTTACTTGGCATCCGTACCTTGGTCAGCCTGGATGGGATGACAATGCAGATCAGCTCTTCTACTGCCACTAGGATCGATACATGCAAGGGTGGGAGCACACCATGATAGAGCGATACCTGCCAGGGTGTGTGTAGTGTCAGTTTGGAGAGCCGTAGGATTAGCCAAATGATGGTTATGTAGTCGTCTTTGCACACAGTATGACACAGGTGGCATGGGGGCCTGACATTCCAACTATGGAGGTGGTTGGTAGCCTGACCATGGGCTTATGATAAGGGATTGGCAGATCCAGGCACCACACAGGCGTACAGGGATTGGTTCAGACCTCCTCTTCGGTTGACCATTCTAGGTGAGGATCCAAAGGCACACAGGGTTAGAGGCAGGTGGAGAGGATGAGGATGAGGATGAGGACCTAGGGTCACGATTTGGCAGAATCCACTAGGGGTGCCCCTAGTTCCACCAGGTCAGGGAGATGTCCCCATGCAGGACTAACAGCAGGATTCGCCGGTTCCACCACCATGAGCTGAGGGTGAGGGTCAAGTTCATGTGCAGCCACGGGTACAAATAGCAGGGCAGGCAGACGCACAGGATGCCTTGATTTTACAGTTATAGGAACAGGTTTAGGCAATGACGCCCGAGAGGGACCAGGCACAGGCTAAGAGGAAGCAGCTCAGAGCAGAGAGAGATCAGGCAGTGCAGCAGCAACAGACCGCAAAGCTACAGGCAGCCACAGAGCTAGGCTGCAGGCAGCAGATTGAGAGCATGACAGCCTCCGCATCTCAGGGTATAGTGTCGGTATGATCCTATAGGGATGTCATTCGAGAGGTAGAGTACTACCACCGAGCCTACTATGATACAGTTTCTAGAGCAGACTAGGTCCCAGAGTACTCAGAGCGGTACAACTAGAGACCACCAGAGGGTCATGGTGACAAGGGCTAGGGCAACATTCATGGAGATCGGCCATGATCGAGATATTATGATGTATTTTTTATGTTGTACGGGCTTGTTTTTGATAGCCTAATGGGAATTTTGTACCGATTGACATATATGTGTAGTGATTTGATTATTATTCTTTGTACTATGATAGTTGATGATATGATATATATATGAGGGGATTTGTTAATGTGATGTAATGTGTTCTTTTATTTATGCATGGATGATTTATTTCTATATGCTTTGCAATGATGTTCTATGGATGCATTTATTTCTAATGATGTTTATGCCATGATTATGACTAACAGATCTATATTATGCTAACCTATGATATGGTGTGCAATAATTTTATCTATATGATGGTTTATTTTACGTTGATGCAATATGTGATATATGATATGATCTATGGTATACGTGATGATGTGTGAAAATGCTTAATTATGAGATGATTTATAGATGTATGTGATGATGTGATGTGTTAATGCAACGTGATATACTGATGTGTAATGTGAACGAAATCTAACGATATGATGTTATGCAAGTATGTATGCCTAATGAATTAAATGCTTATATACCTATTGCTTATGATTATGTAGAAATGATGATGATGATGCTGATGATGGTAATGATGATCAACTGTCATAGTACCTTGTTAGTGTGATTAGTTAAGAAAAGAAGAAATCATTTCAACAAGACACAAATGATGATGATGATGATGATGATGACTTGCCAAGGAATTGACATTTTCAAAGGGCCAAATTTTCTTATGTTTGATGACACACGTGGTATGATGCATCAAGGTATAGAAAACCAGGATGGCGTGGTACTTAGTGTGATGGAATTTGACTTAACAAACAGATAGGAGTATTCTTGTTCACACCTGACATACGAAAACTTTGCTAGGATGCACTTTAGAAGTTTTAGATACCTTGGACCAAAACACGGAAAGATAATCCTATCCCTGTAATAGTCAACAAGTTGCCCCAGACCTCTTCCATACATACCTATCAAAGCAAGTATTCGCCGAGGTTATATTACAAGAGCATCCAACAAGCACAACAAACAAAAGATAACAATCATTGCCCCGTTCCTATTTCTCTAAATCCGTTGTTTTGGGATATCATCGAGACGTCCTTGGAATGAGCATAATAAGATAAATCCAAAGATAAAAACCAAGTAAAACAAACAAACTAATGCTCTTCAATACTGCTAACGGAAAAAGGATGTGTTTTCTAGGATGATAACCGAAACTTATTGCCAAAAGATAATGCCCATTGCAAGAACTTGGATTTATCCTAGGACATGTTAGTGGATGGCGGCATGCCATTTTGTTTATAAGGGGTGATTGATATGGGACCAATTCAGATGATGAGTTACCAATACGAAGAGATAAGCAGCTTGCTTACATATTGACTTAGACTTTTGACTTGATATTTTGAGTTCTACCTTTAAATGTGCTAGGCTTGTTTCTGATTGTTTCGCCAAAGGTTGATGATGATGATTAGTTTATTATGAGTGGTGTTTATTGTGGGTGCAAACAAGATGAGATGGATGGATTTTTCAAATATTTGGATGTTTTTGATATTTTTTTGCAATGTTTTTGAGGCTGTTTTTGGCATTTTTTTGGGACTTTCAAATGTTTTGATTTTCAATTTTTGCAATGTTTTTGGGGTTTTTTGAGATTTTGACCAAGAAACTAACCTAAAGACCTATCCTAGGGGTCTTGGGGGCTAATCGACAGATGAGCCTTGCCTATTTTATACACGCAGAGACCATGTAGTTCGACTGACGACTTGTCTGATTTACAAATGGAGATATACATGATGAGATGTCAGTTTATTATGAGGAACTCCTATAGGACTGACCTAAATGTCTCTGGGGATGATCAAAGATCAATCTTGCCTACGTTCAAGCTCAAAGACGATGTAGTTCGATAAGATGACCTTGTTTTTGGCTTTTTGAATAACTTTTTGACCTATTTTTTTCGATTTTGATATGTTTTGAATGTTTTTGGATTTTTTGATTTTCTAATGTTTTTGGATTTTCTAATTTTGAGGATTTTAAGACCATACACGAATCTGATCCAATGAGAACATGCCCTCAGCATGATGCAATAGACTACCCTGATAAATTCAGGACAAACTGATCTTGAGGATGGGTCGAGTAGTATTAGGAGGGATCATGATACAAACACAAGACCAAGCTATGGTGCGAATGCGAGTGGATGTGTGATAGATGGAGACATGAATGCGATGGATGATGGAAGCGAAATAGAGGGATGATGTCGAACAAGCCGTAAAGATCCTGGTGGATGGAAAGTGCTTATTTACACAAGGCGCCTGTTTGCCAGGTTT
The DNA here is from genome assembly GCA_007258455.2 of Sequoia sempervirens. Classification (NCBI taxonomy): domain Eukaryota; kingdom Viridiplantae; phylum Streptophyta; class Pinopsida; order Cupressales; family Cupressaceae; genus Sequoia; species Sequoia sempervirens. The sequence continues at coordinate 319,120 of VDFB02287251.1, forward strand.
TCACCAAGGTACTTGCCCAAAGTGCCACCAAAGTGGTTTTCACTATAGGACAATTTTTTTTAATCCTTTTTTTGATTTTTTTTATTTTTTGATTTTTTTTATTTTTGTTGTCACCAAGATGCATTTGCGGGTTTTCGCCAAAGTAACCATTTTTTTAGGACTTTTTCTAATTTTTTTTTTTTGGATTTTTTGGCTTTATACCCTGGAAGATTTAGGCATAAAACTTTTTGAGATGGGAGCTATTCATGGGCTCCTATAGAGGTTCCCCTTCGGGTGTTGATAGCTGATATGCCCTTGATTTATAACTTGATATTATGACAAACGGTCCTAACCAATTAGGTTCGAACTTGCCTTTGCTGCTTGGGTTTGGGACATTCTTCTGATTTTCTTTTAAAAACAATTCTCCAACTTGGAAAGTCCTACTTCTGATTTTCTTGTTATAAGTTAGTTTGAGTCTATTTTGATAGACTTGCAAGTGATTTAAAGCATCTGTTCTTCTCTCATCCCGTAACTCTAGCTCATTTAGTCTTGAAACTCGATATTATTCATCAGTGATGAGATTTTGTAGTGATATTCTGAGGGATGGGAGCTCGATCTCAATGGGGAGTACGACTTCTGATCCGTAGACCAAGGAGAAGGGGGTGGTGCCTATGGGTGTGCGGATGCTGGTTCGATAAGCCTAGAGGGCAGGATTAAGCTACAAATGCCAGTCACAACCTACATTATTGACTATTTTCTTGAGGATTTTGAGGATGGTTTTATTTGTGGCTTCTGTTTGGCCATTTCCTTGGGGATAGTATGGGGTGGAGAAGCGATGCTAGATTTTGAATTTCTCGCACAAGTCACGAACCTCTTGGTTCTTGAATGGTGTCTCATTATATGAGATAATGACTTGTGGGACACCGTAACGACATATGAGATAGTTCAGGATGAATTTTGAGATCTTCTTCCCAGTGATATATGTCATGGGTATGGCTTCCACCCACTTTGTGAAGTACTCAGTTACAATTATGATGAATTTATGGCCATTGGATGAGGTGGGTGTGATTTTCCCAATGAGATCGAGTCCCCACTATGAAAAGGGCCATGGTGTGATAATCAGATGAAGCTCTTGAGCTGGAGCATGGATGAGGTCCCCATGCTACTGACATTGTAAACACCTTTTAGCATGATCATGTGCTTCTCTTTTCATTGTAGGCCAATAATACCCCATCCTCAGTAGTTTCTTGTCTATGGTTATTCTGCTTGAGTGTGAGCCACAAATATCATTATGAACCTCGGTTAGAGCGATTAATGCCTCCTCAACATTGAGATAGTGCAACAAGGTACCTTCTATGCTTCTATGGTATAAGGTATCACCTAGGATGACAAATCTGGATGCCTTTTTTATAAAGGTTTGTTTTAGGCTCAATGGTAGTCAGCGGGTATAACTCCTATGCAAAGATATGTATAGATGTCATGATACCAAGGATCGCTAGGACCAATGATTTCACACACAAATTCTAATTCTAGAACTTTGAATGCGGGAACGAGAAGCTGCTCAATCAAAAATTCGTATCTTTGGACATTGTTGGGGATATTTAGCAAGGATCCCATTGTAGCCATGGCATCTGCTGCTCTGTTGTTTGTTCTAGGAATCTGCTCAAATGTTATGTTAGTGAAAGATTCTTTGAGAGTCTCCACCAATTTCTTGTATGGAGTGAGCTTATCATCCTTGGTCTGATATTCATTATTGACTTGATTTATGACCAACTGAGAGTCTTCATACACTTTGAGAGCCATGATGTTCCATTGCACTGCTATCCTGAGGCCTATGGTCAAGGCCTCATATTCCGCTATGTTGTTAGTGTAAGGAAATGCCAGTTTGTATGATCTTGGTATGCAATCCCCTTGTGGGGTGATGAAGAAGACACCAGCTCCTGATCCATGATGTGTGTATGAACCATCGAAATATAGTTTCCAGTTGTCAGCTACATTGAGGTTAAAAATAGATGGGTAAAAGCACAAACCTGTGTCACACTTTATAAAGGAATCGACCAACAGCAAAAAAAATTCTGAACTTTGACCATATAAAAGTGGTCTTTATGTTTTGAACTTCAAAATGGTGTAAACTAATAAAATGTATAACTTTTGGTGTATTTTATTCCTGTAATTTTTAAAATTTAAAAAAAATTGTTTTAATTATGTTTTTATCAATTTAAGGACAAATTTTGGAATGCTGAAAATTTCATAAAAGAGTGACTTCACGGGCCATAAAGAAACAAAATGAAAAAAACTTTATTTCTCCCTATTTTTTTTTTCCAAATAGGTAATTTCAATATCTTGTGCATGGAAAAAAAAAATCACATTTTGATGTATATTTTTCTCGTAATAACGTTTTAAAGTCAAACATGTCAAAATTTGACAGTTTTCGCGGGCCGTCAACTAATTTCAATTTTTTCAATCATTTTCAAAAAACAAAATATACCCTTTTGAAGTAGACTCTCTCCTCTTATGCCTCATATAATATTTAAAACATTTTAATAAACTTTACTATCATTTTTTTAATATCAAATCAGCCTCTTTTTTATTTTTAAAACCTACTTGCATTATTTTAAAAATAAAAGATATCAAAACTAATCAAAATATTATAAAAATTCTATATTTGGATTCTACACTTCAAGCTCTACAAAAAGGTATTTTTATTTTTTGCAAAAAAATCAATCTGACTAGAGAAATACTCTGCCAAAAATGAATGTTTCAGAAAATTCTAAAAAATGATGAGTAAGCTGCCATGTAGGATGCCAACTAGATGTTTTCGGCCAACACGTTTTCTGCCGATCAAGTTTTGGCCGAAACCCTATTGGCCGGGAATGAATCAGTCGAAAATTAATCGATCGGAACTTTATCGGCCGATAATTACTTGGCCGAAAACTAATGAAATAAAATAAAGTTATTTTCTTTCAAATTTATCAAATTAAAAAAATTCAAAAATAACAAATATTTTGAAATTTTCTTGACTATTTTCGATTAAAGAAGATTTATTTCAACATTTTGGAAGGTTTATCATTTATGAAGTTTACAAGACTTATTTCGACAAAAAAAAAGGCATTTGGAGAAGAGGAGAGATATTTTTAAGGTGTATTGATCTTTAATTTATTTAATTGATTATGTTTTTTATTGAAAATGCATTTGAAGTTTGTTTTCACTTTTTTTTTTATTAAAATATTAACATCAAAGAAATATGTGTAGAAATATATTCATTATTCAATTAAAAATATTTTATGTTTTGCATGTTTATGTTTATTAAAAACTTTTGTTTAAATATTTTATGTTTATGTTTTGCATCTAGTTACAAGCTTTTTAAAATATTTATGCTATATTACATGTACATGTTTCATGGAAAGCTTATGTGTGTACAAATTTGTATGTAGGCAATCATTCAAATTTGAGTGTAATTTGTGATGGCAAATCCAAGGGCTAGATCGAGGAAGTATGATCGAACACGAGTAAGACAAAGAAAGAGAAAAGCGGATGAAGGAACATCTACTGAACAACAACCCATGGAAAATATTGATGATCAAGGTGACGTACAGGTACAAGAACAAACTGAACCTAGTACTAATATAAATGTTTTGGACTATGGTATGGAAAATTTGATGGAGATGGATGAAGATTCTCTTTTCAATAATATTTCATCTGAAGATATGTTATCTAAAAGCACATTAAAATTACACTCTTTAAAAATATGGGATGAATTTTTTGAAGAGAAATCTCTAATTGGAAGAGCACAGTTAATTGCAAAGTTATTTAGATGAAAAGAAATGACCCCTGTTTTGGAGTTGTTAGGGGTTGATAATAGGAAAAAGTCATCAGATTTAAAACAAACAATTGTTGAAAACCTGCAAGAAGCATTAGAATGTATTGAAAAGAAGAGTCGGTATAGTGATTTAAGTGTTGCAAGTAGAGCGTTGATGAATGTAATTTCTAGTAAGAAATTACATATAGAAGACAAGTTCAAGCAATTTCTGAATTACTAAATGTTTCTAGGAGAACTGTTCAAAGATATATTGAAAAGAGAGATGAGATAAATGGAAAAATTGAGAAAAATTGGGTAAATATTTGTAGGGTTCCTCGAAAAGATAGAATTTTAGAAGATGTAAAGAAACAAGTTGTTGAATATTGGACCACCCACTCTCGTGTTTCTTCCAATAGAAGGGATACTATACAAATAATAGGTGATGATGGTACAAAAATTTCTCATCCAAAACATTTTATAGATACAACACAAAGTGAACTTTTTGAAGCATTTAAACAAGAATTTTTAAATGTGAAGATTTGTCAAAGGATGTTTGAAACACTACGACCATCATTTGTACGTATAAATAAAGTACGTGAAACTTGTTGTTGTCAAAATCATGTTGAATTTGATCTACACCTACAATCATATAGAAAAGTTATGGCAACAATTGATCAAAATTTGGCCATCCCTGGAAGCACAACACAATTTGTGAAGTCTCTTCTATGTGAAAAATTAGAAAATTCAGATGAATTCAACGTTCAGTGTATAAAAAATGTATGTAATGATTGTGGAGATTTGAAGAATCTTTTACATGGTCACAATAATGAAATGCAAGTTACTTGGAAGAGATTTGAATATGAGACATACTTAACGAAGTCAGGAGTTGAGGCCAAAAAAATTGTTCTCAAAGAGAGTGGATTGCATTACAATGAATTCATGAGTAAATTTCGCAATATCATATATCCACATATCCAACATTTTCATGGTGCAAGATGGCAATCCAAGCAATTTCATTATTCAAAGAATTGTTTTCCACCAGGTTGTATTCTATCTATTGTAGATTTCTCTGAGAACTATACATTTAGTCCTCAAACTGAGATTCAAAGTCAATATTATCATTTAGAGCAAGTTGCAATCTTCGTGCAAGTTTGCTAGAGGCATGTAGAGTTAGCGGTCGATGGAATACAAAGTAGCAAAGATGATAGAATTATCATCAAAGAGGTTCACTTTTATATCAGTGATGATACGAATCATGATAGAAGCTATGTAGCTCATTGTTTCAAAATATTTTTTGAAGACCTAAGACGACGTGGCATAAATCAAGAACAACACTGGATATGGTCTGATGGATGTGCTGGTAAGTACATTGGTTTTTAAATTATTTTTAATTAATTTATATTTACTTTTAAAACTTTGAGACTTAAATTGTTTTTTGAAGATAATTTGGTTTTCAAGTGTTTAATTATTTGTAACTTCACAGGACAATTTAAGTCTACAAAAGCCTTTGTTTGGTTAAGCAGTCAACATGCTAGACGCAACACCAAATTTTTGTGGAATTTTTATGAGAGTGGACATGGAAAAGGAGAGCACGATGGAGCAGGAGCATGTGTGAAGCGTGCACTTTTCAACATGAACTTGCTGGTATGTCCAATTTAGCTTCATACTTTTTAAAAGATTAGATATATATATATATATATATATATATATATATATATATTTAATTTAACTAAATTAAATTCTTTTAAGTTCTTTGAAAGTAATAGGTGACAAATTGTGCCAACTTTTGTGTAACTTGTAGGTAATGCCATACGGAATGCAAACAAAATTGTTGAATGGTGCAAAAGTCATTTTTCTGCTCGCGACTCAACATACAACACACGGTATTTTTGGGAAGTTACAAGTATGTATCTCTAGTCAAAATTTGTTAAAAATTTGAATTTCAAAGTTCAAGTACATACATGATTTCAAATTGAATTTTCAAGTTTGAATTTAAACAGATATTGATCGATCAAATCCTTATAATTGTCAAGCAATTCATGGTATTAGAAATCTACATCAATCATGAAAATGGGGAGTAGTAGGCCTTATGCAATGAATGCGAGAGAAAAATCATGTTTTTTTATTGATTGCATTGAGGACAATGCAATTATTGATCAATGCGAGAATATTAGAGATGGGTATGTTTCACAATGGGAAATGAAACAATTAATATCAATGCCTTGTTTTGTTGAAGATGACAATGTTGATGTCTATGATCCACTATATTCAGCTGATTACGAACGTGTATCTGATTTAGTTGTTATAGGTATGTCCAAATTGATTAATTTAGTTAAAATCAAGATTTAAATATATATATATTCTATGTTTAAGTAAGTTTCAAATATAAAATATAAATTTTTACAAATTTTAAATGTATAATTTACTTAAATATGTAAATATGTGGTATGTGTACATGAGATATTTTCGTTGTAGTTGTTGATCCTGAAAATGCGCAAGGTGTAGATTACTATCTACTAAGATGTACACAACCAAAAAGAAAATTGGTTGAATCGATGACAGATGGTGATGGACAAGAGTATCCCATTGGATCAATCATTATTGAAGGCACATATTATCAACAAATAAAGATAGATAAAAATGGTATTATATTTGTTGATTATAGGCCAGGACAAAAGGTTCTACATTACAATCACTTAGTTTTGGCAACAAAAAAAAATTTAGAAACTTTACCTAAAAGGGGACATGCCAAACAAAAGTGGAGGTTGCCTATTGAAGATCATGAGAGGATTTTAGAGATAATTAAAGATAGAGAGGATCCAGATTTTATGTACCAGGAGCTTTAAGTTGTTTTTTGGATACATGTGTACACATTTATGACTCCAAATCTAGATAATATATATTTGTATTGATTGGACATGTGACATGATTTAGAATGGGTTTTTTTTAGAATGTGACATGTATGTTAGATCATATATATGCTTGATACAAAACCCAATGACTTTAAAAATGTTTTAATTTACATTTTGCCTAAATTCCTTTAAATCATCTAAATTTCCAATTGCATTTTTACATGTTGGACATGGTTCATTCTTTTAAGTTCACTCTTGAGAATCTCTAGAAATTCCTTTATATCATCTCTCTAGATTCCTTGATTGTAAATTTTTATGTTTGACATGGAATTGTTAAACTTTCACTTTCAAATCTTTGAATTTAAATATTTGTTCAACTCCACCTATATACATGAGCTAGATTGAATATATATATATGTGCAACAATATGTACAAAACCTAGTCTATGTTCCAATTTTGCATTTAAATTTATTTATGTTCCGTGGAATTCTTAAGTTCACATTCAAATCTTTCATTTCATTTGAACATTCAACTCCACAAACTTATATAAAATTATCTAGTTGATTTGGTGTTTGAGTGGTGAAGAATCTAGACATAAATGTTGTCTCTAGTTTTCTTTATTTTTTATACATTACTAATGCACGACATTCAATAATTTTAAATGATCATTTGGATTTTCATGTATCCTAATCATCACATCCTAATTTTATTATTTTCATCAGGTAAGCATCCCTCATCCTAGAATCATTTAAAAATTATCCATCTAGATCCATCTCAACCATACATCCATTCTCCATCCTTAATAATAAAAAAGCATCACTTGAACATCAAAATTTGGTTACTTGGTCTCAATCTAGTCCATACATCATATTGTCCTTTCGTCATCACCCAAATTTTTCAACATCTAGGGACCTTATCCTTAATCTAGACTATCATCCATTTCAAATCCAATCTCCTAATAAAAAATCACTTGACCTTATAATTTGATTTCATCTTTAAAATCCAAATTTGATTAAGAATATTAGCTCCTATCTTTTAAGTACATAGAACTAAATTATTAATCCATTTTGTTAATGTTAGATTGTATCCAGGTTCTCTTGGTTTGGCCTTTCTTGTTCACCTTAAGGTGCATTGGAATATATGAACATTGTAGTGAATCATAGTGATGGTGTTTGGGGTGCTTGAGATAGCTACATTTTGGCATCAATTTAGCTTTGTTTACCATGTATAGCTTGAGACCATGTATGTAATTTGGTTTGGATCTTTCCAGTACAATTAAATATGGATTGATCAATTTTTAATTTATATATAGAATTGTCATCCAGGAAGATCTAGATCTACTTGATCAATTTTTAATTTATATAGAATTGTCATCAATTTTTAATTTAATATTAAATGTGCATGTCTTTCAAGATTTAAATATATATATCAATTTCTAATTACATATATATAAATGTTTCACATGGAATTCTTAAACTTTCAAGACTAGAAATTTGATTTCATTTACATTCAACTCCACTTATAGCTTGCATGCTTTATTTCAATTATATGGTTCATTCTTAAGTGAACACTTTCAAATATATATATATATAAGATCTCATTTACATTCAACTTGACACAAGTATAGCTCATCATCTAGTTCAAGAATTCTTTGCATGCACATTCAAATGAACATGTGTATTAGATTATATGGAATTATAAAATAGGTTAGATTATATGGAATTATAAAATAGGTTAATGTAGAGCATGATATATGCACAATTTAAATGTAGTTAACTTTTACTGACTTTAAAAATGAACATTTAGAGCTTTAAAGAATTCAATCTAACTATCATCCATTTCCAATTGCATTTTTATGTTCTACTTTAAAATGTATAGCATTAATCTCAAGCATATTTGCATTCAATTTCTTCTATTTCTTGACCTATTTATTAAAGACAAATTCAATTGAACTTCTTTAAATTAATTACATGTACATGTCCATCTTTTTAAATTTACAAATAGCAACCATTAGATAGTGGAGTCCAACATTTTGATTTCACAATGTAAAGTTATCTATATGTACAATAAGTGCATTTGAACAAGTTACCATAATTTAAATTTAAATAAAGGTACTTGTTCCTTGCTAAATAAATAAAACCATAAACTAATTTAATGCATGATGTATTTATAGATGTAATGTAAGTGAGTTCATCAAACCATAATAATGCACGTATATAACAAACCTAGATTCAAACCATAAAACATAATTGTATGAATGTGACATGTAAATTATAACAAGTATATATATGTGTACCATAAAACATAAGTATGTAACACGTCCAAATTTTCAATACATAAATCATAAAAAGTGTCTCCAACATGTAATAAAATGATCTCAAACATGTAATACTATAAAACAAATCTCAAAGAGAGGGATGTCTGGTATGAATAGAATCATCAGATCTATGGCTCGATCTCTCCCTCGACCTCTCCCTTGATCCATGGCTCGATCTCTCCCTTGACCTCTCCCTCGATCCATGGACCAATCGCTCTGCTGATCCAAGATGTGTGGATCCATGTCTCAATCCAATATCTCCCTATCTGTGTCCCGAGCCTCGTCCCAACCCCTACATGTGTTCAAGTACACATATATATGTAAAATTATCTAAAAATTTTACAATGTACTTGAGTTCAATGTGTTCAAACTTAAATGTATCAAGTAATTAGTTTTTTAAAATTAAATTTAAATGTACGTCATCTGCATACTGCATGGGATTTCCATCATGCTCCAAATTTCCAAAGTCTGGGAAATCACCATACTACTTAAAATTTTCAAGTACACAATTTAAATCAGGAGTTAAACCCCTAGAAGTTTTTAAAATGCATTACATAATTTTTTAGAACACAATTTTAAATATATATACATGTATTTAAATTATAAATTGAAAGTACCTGTTGTGCCTGCTTGATGGCTCTACCAATGTCACTAAGATCACGAGAATGTAAAGACATCGTAGGGGGCTCTATAGCATGTACAATATCAGTAGCAAAAAGAAGTCGACTATATGTCCCATGGACAGGATCAGGTGTCGCAATAGCCTCAACATGACCTGTAACATCCTGACGACCACCTGGACAAGCTAAAGGATCAATAGAAACATGATGTGCATGGGATTCTGTAGGCTGATGTGGAATATCCTGAGCTGCATTTGCAACCCTGTGGCTCATATGTGTATGAGAATATCATTGTCTAATAAAGTCTGGTACCTTGTCAAGAGCAATCCCATGGTCCTCACTGATAACCTGATATGCTACTAGTAAATCCAAAATTGAGAGTCTACACATATTACGCAGAGTTGTGTGGGTCATATGCTTGACATCTGCAAGAGTAGGTAGATCGGCACTAATAAATGGATCATACGATGCAGATGTAGCCTAAGTGGGAGTAAGGTTGATCTGTGGATGTAATAAATATCTACCAACTCGATCAAATGAAATCTGATCAATCTACGTCGTAATAGAGGCAATGTTTTCAAAAATCTGACTCTAAGTGGACCTTGTTGCTGCCTCCCCTGTTGCTGCCAATTCTAAACGTTTTGGTAAAACCAAAAGGTTTGGGCCAACTAATGCCCTCTTGTCCATAGGCGGTGGAAAATTTGAAGGTCTAAACTATGGTTTTTCAGAAAAATGACCATTACCTTGGCCAGCATGCTCAGGATAAGATGTGTAGTCCACCTCTATATGTAAATGAAATTCTGCATATAACTGTTTGAAAAAATACAATGGTAGCTCATCATTGTGAGGCCATCTATGATGTGGTGCCAACCATCTAGGGTATATGAATGGCGCAACAAGAGGATCTTCACACCTCGTAACCACATTTCCTCTAATTTTATTTTTTCCTCTATAAAATGGGAACATGGATAACACATTTTCACTTGAAACTAATTTGGCAACTTCTCTATGTTTCACTGTGCCAGTAACACTCCTGGCAAGAGAAAAATAAAATTGTTCAATGCTGATTTCATCATAAGGATTGTATGATCGAATTGTCTCAATCATCTTAATAATCTCTTGTCTAATAGTGACTAATCTATCTCAATTATCCAAATTGGGGGAGTTGTGAATCGTTTGCTCTAAACATTTTAGAGCGGCGCTGGTCCCCACGAAGAGCCACTCTCCTTGGAGACCCCAAAACATAATCAAAAGCAAGGGTTGTACCATAAAGAACAAAGCATTAAATCTTAATCAATGACTTGAGAGGCAATACCCATCTCGCTAAAACACATAATTCGAGTCTCAACATAAGCTCGTACAACCCTTTCAAAATAAGAATACCAATAACTGGCTAAATCAAGAGTACATAAAATGAGGATTATCGAACAACAATAAATCAACCCTCTAGAAGCCTAGGGTTCACAACCTCAATAAATGAGTTCAAAAAATCAATTGGGTTCCCACATCGAAAAGCCAAAACAAGCATAATGATAAAAGAATACCCAACAAAATCATAGGATTACATAACTCGGGAAAACATATTAATTTCCGTACATTTTTTTCAAAACACAAAAATCAACAATTGATTAATTCTATTTCAGAATCCACATTTTCCTCAATACGATTTTAACATAAAAGTTTAATGATAATTTTGTTACAACAATATAATTTTCCTTTTTTAGTTAATTAGCACATTTGGAATTCCTAATTTCACAGTTATAAAGAAATCATTATGTCCACATGCCAATATTATATATATATATATATAAACAGATATAAAATACATACACATATAGTTAATTTGTTTCTACTCTGTTATAGAAAGATTCTATTTCCAACAAAGACAACAACAGAATCCCAATAAATATATATACATTTATATATAATGAATATATATATATATATAAAGGGAATAATAAAAAAATGACTTTTACATTTAAAGGGGGAAACCCCCATATGAGTAAGGTTGTGCGTAGTCCAAGGACTGTCGTGTATAGTAGTCCTTCAAACTGTTATAACAATACTTTGGACTATTGCAACCTATAAGGGAAGGCTGGGGGGTGCGTACGGCTAGGCCGACCCACTTCCCAACACACATAACAATGCTTACCACCATGGGTTCGGCCCAATCAAAATGAAATTTAGGGTACTTTAAAAACATAAAAATAATATATATATATATGTGTGTGTGTGTGTGTGTGTGTGTATACCTCCTATACGACTGTATATATATAGATATAGATATAGATATATTTTAAGATATAAAATTTATATCTAAAGGAAAATATTTTCTTTCAAATATCAGCACTATATATATATATTAAAAACCCATTTAAAAGGAGGATTGATCTTTTCCACAGTAGAATGATAAAGATATTAGACATTTTCAAACAAAATTCAAAAGCATTTCCTTCTGTTTGTTTGCAACCCAGAAAATTTCTAAAACCCCAGAAGAATCTTCTTTCATAGAAATCATATTTGTTTATTTTTTAATTTTTCTTTCGAATAAGAAAACTAAAGAGATAAGAAAATGGAACCTAGAGTCTTGCGCTTGTTGAAAATTTGATGAAGCTTTGCTTGATCCAATTAGCCTTTTGAAGAGCTCCCCTTCCTTCCTTTAGAACTCCTTCAAATTTCTTGCTAAATTCTCTAATCTAAAATTTAATTTTAAAAAACCTCTTTTCCAAAACAATGAATAAATAAATTCTACAGAGAAACTCTAGAGAATTGAATTTCCAGAACTCCTATATTTTGAAACTTCTGTCAATTCCTATGTCTGAAAATCTCACAATTTTGTTATTAAATAAAAATATATCTTCTTTTTTGAAAACTCCATAAATCAAAATTAAAAGAAGTTTTCTAATTTCATTCCCAACTTTACATCCAAAACTCAACATTCATTGGTCCTTTTCATCTTTTTTTTTTCTTTTATTGATTTTTTTCCTATTTAACAACACTTTTTTGTTTTAATTCTGATTTTACAATTTTACTTGCAATTCACACAATTTAATTTATTTCATAATTATCCTCAACATTCTCTTTTAATTAAATTATCAAAATACTAATTTTAAATAATTTAATTTACACTTTTCCATTTATTTATCTTTAATAAATATATGGCTTTTAAAATAAGACTTTTATATTTTAATACAAAATATTCCAATGCTATTATCAACATTTATTAACATCGTTCAATTATTTAAATTACGAATGTAAAATAAATACGAAAAGTACACTCACACAAACCACTATAATAAAATGCAAAAATGACAAAGGTCAATGACGCACAATACCACTAAACAAAAGACAGGTTGACAAAACATGGGACGGGGTGACTTCCTTGTCATCTCTATTTCAACATCATGCCTATTGGGTTAAATTGATGCTCACCCTGTCCTGCCGAAGCAGGTGGAATCGAGACTCTGTTCATGCAATTCCTACATACAAACAAGGTTGTGTACATGTATATATATATAATCCAAAACATCACATCATGAGAAGGAATTGCAGCATAGCAGGGCACTTGTAAACGAGTGGTGCTACACTATCCTCTCACCCAAGCTATACTAAGAATTACAACATTAGATATAAAGTAACATTGCTAAACTAACTGATCACATCATAAAATAATTACTAAACCACTGCATCACAATGTATTATTGAAATCAAATTAAACATCACCAAACCAAATGTAACCATAATGTCATATGTAATGCCCGTCGTGCAAACCCCAGAGAACACACATAAAGCAAATAATTTTTTTAAAAATAATTAAAGTAAACATGTAATATCATTAAACCATAACCACATAGCATAACACATAGCATTAATACACTTGGTACTCTGGGGCACGCGAGGTTACATCGCAACCACTAAACAGAATACAGATAAAGAGTATAACATAACCATTTAATTTGTGATAATCAAATACAATGATACATCTGATAATCATGATGCGAGCATAATAAACATCACATAATTACATCCATGATAATCCTCTTAAAAGAGTTACATATGAGCCTAACTATTACATCATTGATATAATATTACATTACAATTCTCTTTGATACATGAATTACATTGAAATCTCCCCACATGGGGATTGATACAAGTATAATGAAATATAAAGTACAATTGATCACTGGAACACCTCCACTGCGGAAAGTTGAGAAGACAAGACGCTGATGGGGAACCCAACGGGTGCGGAGCACGTTCCACCCAACCATGTGAATTACAAGTAACTCACCCCCCGTGCTCAGAGGTGGCGAGGAAGTGAACCCGACCATGAATGTCAAATCGACTCAACAACAACATGATACTAGACAAGTACAACTCAAAACATACAATAAACAACCATCAACGTTCACAAATCACAAATCAAGTTAAAACTTAAGAAACTCGTCACAATAACATGAAGCATCACCAATTAGCAATCATGAGACAAATTCACATGAACCAAAGACATCACAAGATACAATATCCAGAAGAACCGAACCAACACCCAAAATACATTTCCAAATAAATCAGAACCAATGAAAGAAACATGATTCCATAATAACACTAAACCAACCATTCAACACACCATTCCATAGGTAACAAGGAACAAGTCAAACGGGTGTCAAGTAGGGAGGGTCATCACATAACTCTCATGGGATCCCCTAGCTCTTCCTCCAACTGAGGCGCCGGCACCCACCTATGGATTCCCTAGCCCTATAATCAGAACAGCATAAAAATAACAATATCCAGAGGCAACAAGAAACAAGAACAACAAGGATGTCTAGTGGAGAGTGTCATCGCATGGTTTCACATGGATTCTCCAGGCAAGGGTTGTACCAAAACAAATAAAGTAGAAATCTCAAGACCAACCATGCGAGGCATTCCTCATCTCGCGATAATCCATAATCAAAACACAACAACCCCATACAACCCTTCCCAACACAAGGCAACAATATCAACTTCAAGAGTTAAACCAACACAAGAATAACATTCAAAGACTAATACATGCCTCTGGAACTAAGATTCACCCTAACCCTAATTGGGTTCAGCACTAACCGATAACCATTACGGAAAAGAACTAACAATGCATTTGAAATAAAAATAAACTTCAGTCAATCACAAAAGAGTATCAGGTTCCTAACACCAAATAAAATGAAATATCATTATCTCGACATAATTCCACAACAAAAAATAAAAAATAAATTCTCGATTGTATTATTTGCTCAACCAATAAAATAATCCCCTATATTTATTTTTATAATACAAATTAATCTTAATCTATTATTCAATTACATTATAAACTAAAAACAAATATTAAATAAAATAACCAATTAAATTTTATTAAACTAAAATCATTAATATTTTATTTCTAAACAAAATTATATTTTTCTTTTTAAACTAATCTTAAATAATAATAAAAAAAATATATATTTAAATATATATAAATATATATATATAAACATTTATATATATATATATATAATTTAAAAAGAATTTAAAAATTTAAAAATTTAAATTTAAAAATAAACAAAGTCCAATACACGGTACAGTCGTTGACTGTGGACTGCACAGCAGTCCGTAGGACTGCTGCGCACAGCAGTCTACAGACTGCTGTCGCAGCCGTCCATGGCTATGGGGAAAGGGGGAGGTACGGCCTCCACCGTCCTTCCCCTTGACCCTATAAATTAAAACTATAAATATTTTTTTTTTGAAATAAATACAACTTTAAAACAAGTTTCATGTATATTTTATTTTATTTTATTTTTTTATACGAATTTCTGACAAAGTACGGCCTCGGCCGACGCACAGGTACAAAATACCAGGGGTAATTTAAAATATTAATATATATAACACACATATATATACATATTAAAATAACATAAATATATATATATATAACAGATATATATATATTAAAATAACAGAGATATATATATATATATAACAGAGATATAATAACAGAGATATAACAGAGATATATATATATATATATATAATATATATATATATTAAAATAACAGAGGGTAAATGTAAATAATATAATAGAAGAAACTACAGAATAATGAATCGATTCAGCCATATATAGGTGTACCCAAAACTTCCAAATTTATTATTTCTAACAAAGATATTGTTTTCTTAAAATCCTTTTTTTTTTTTTTGAGTTGGAAATTTTAGATGATAGGGTTTCTTTTGTTTTTGACAAATTTGAGAACAGAACAATAACTATATTTTTCTTGATTTCAGGTCTAAGATCCTTCACTAATTTTTTTTTAATTTGAACAACAGTTTATTTTGCTTTCTTCACATAAACCATATTTACTAAATTTTGTTTTGTTTTCTCTGAAGCACAAAGATGAAAGCAAATACTAGAAAGAATGTATAAGAAGAACCTGATGTCCAATGCTTATTCGAAAGTCTGAGGATGCCTGCTTGATTTTGACGTCCTCGAAGTGTTCCTTGATCGTGCCTCCAAATCTCCTCCACCCATTTTCATGCTCGAATTTGAACCGATCCTTTGTTCCAAAGACTTCTCCAAAGCAACACCAATAATCGATTCCCGGTTCCCTTTCTATAATTCCCCTCAGATTATAGCAAAAGATTCAAAATTACCCTCTTCAGATTCAAAATACAAAATCAATAACTTGTGCAACACCTCCATCCCTAATCTCCTCTCTGTGTAAAAACTTACAAAATACATAATTCAATAAAAGATATTCTCCATTTCCTCCAAAAACTCTCAAAATCAAGAATAAAAGAAAACTCATTCTTTAAAAGCCAGCTTTTTAATTAGATCTGTATTCTCATTGGTTCAAACAATCCTTTCATTCTTTTATTTGTTTTATTGTTTTAATTTCTATTTTTGCAACTTTCTTGCACAACACATTATCTATTTAATTTAAATAATTTATTCTACAATTATCCTCAACAAGATAATAATAAAACACAATTTCATATTTAAATTATCATTAAATAAGCACGACTTTTTAAAACATTTAATGTTTAAATACAATTTATTCAAACATTAGAATAAACAAACATTTCCAACATTAAAATACACAATTATTATCCACATTTAATTAACTAATTCACAACTTATAAAATATTCACATTAATCAAAATGCGACAACACACAAAACACCAGTCACAAATGACGACAATTACAACAATGAACAATACCAATCAAACGAGATGATCTGACATCATGGGACGGGAGGATTTCATCGTCACCTCAGTATCAACATTTAACCTTTGGGCTATAGGTGCTCGCCCTGTCCTGCCGAAGCAGGTGGAATCAAGACTTGTACCTGCAATCCTGCATACAACGGAGTTGTGTACATGTGCATACATATATATAAAATCAAAGCATTAAATCAAGTACTGCATAGTGAGAAGGAATCGCAACATAGCAGGGCACTCGCGAACGAGTGATGCTATATTGTCCTTTGTCACACCTATTCTAACAATTATAATATACTGATAAAATAACATTTCTAAACTAACAAATCATCTCATGACATATCTAGTTAAATCACTGCATCATAATATAATTCTAAAAATGAACTAACATCTAACCAACCACAATGTCAAATGAAATAATCAAATCCTCAAGTGCACAAGCATAATCACCAACAGTCTACTTAATGGCATAACAACATCATCAAATGTCTAACTATCCAACTCAAAACAATATCATCATCGTCACAAGTAGCAAACAACCGCATTGAAAAAATACCAAATCCTACCAGTAAGAGGAGGGCATTACATCCTCCCCCTCATAAAATCGGCTTACTCCTGGAAGCCGGTAACTAAGGAAATAAAATTCCTAACATATGAGGCATCCACCCACACCAAGATGGTGGAATCCAATTCACTAATTTAGGAGAATAGGAATCAAGCTCTGGCTACACGATATGAGTAATGTAAAATAATATTAAAAGTATTAATAATATGGGGTATTACATCACATCACAATATCTATGTTCCTCAAATGAAGCAGCATAACCATCAAGGCCTTTTAGAACTATCTTAATCCACCAATCCAAAACAATAACAAGAATTCATCAAAGTGTCTCTAAAGTATCAAGCAAAACCAAAAGAAAAATAATAAGTCCAAAAACAACAACATGAGAGGTGCATTTTCGTACTTCATGATTGTGGGATAATAACATGCCTTGAATATGCCTTTCCAACATACCTCTTATGAAACAAAACCTTATTTCAATAATTAACATTATAAATTATCACTTTGGCCTTCATTACTGTATGTAATCACACTGTGAAACCAATAAATGGAAGAACAGAAAGTCTCTAATCTCAAGAATTCCACCCATAGATAAGCATCATCTTCTATACAGCTTCTACCAACTAAAGACCAAAATTTCCATAAATAAAGAACTTCTGTGTTCTATATCAGGCTTTGAGGTCCACAAGTACCATGAGCCTTTAAAATCCTTCCTACTCAAATGCACTCCATTCCACATCTCATTGAGTGTGTGGGTGACAACATAAAGCCAAGCATTCATTCTACCGTTAATTATTGGTGTTAAGGTATATAAATTCATTTGAGAACTTTTAATTCTCATACAAAGTTACATCTTAGTCAATTTCTCAATGTATGAGTTCCCTATATTTGTAATTTTTTCTTAATATAAAAACATATTTTATTTCATTAATTAAACTATCTATTCCATGTTACAAAGGATGCTCTTGTTTTAAATTTTAAGTATATAATTCAAATTTAATTAGTAATTTTCAAGATAGAGTACACACAATTTCTTTAGTTAAAATAAAATAATATTCTTATTTCCATGTGAGAGTTATGTAGAATGGTAGCTTGATGTCTTGAAAATATTTCTTTCATGTACATACTAAATTTTTATCATTACATTAAATGACTGAATCATCTCAATTATATAGCCAAGCACATTAAAAATTTATAGATTGGAAAGAAAATTAATCACACATTTATCATATTTTTATATGTATAAATTTTCTACTATCAAACTATTTATACTTATAGATTAAATTATTTTTGAATTTGGTTATTTGGGTTCAACATGTCATGCTATAGGATTTTCTTGTGTTTTCACCATGTTGTCATGTGTAGATAGCTATGTATTTTATAGGTTTAGGAATTTTAGAGGAAGGCAAGGTTGAACAAAATGCATAAGGATGAGATGGAGCCTTGTTTACCTTAGTATTTCGTTGAGGCTCCCTTCGAGAATAATCGAGGGGTGGTTGGTCCTCTTGTAGACATGACTAATTTAGAAGGTCTTGTCAAGAGAAATTTAGAGGAAATTGGTAGAGACAAGAATCACGTTACAGATGTATTAGTTGGAGTTCATTGCCTCTACCATTCTCTTGAATTGCAACATTCACCTCTTGGTATTTCTTCTAATAATTTAAAAATATGAAGAAGGTTCAAGTTTAGAAGATTATAGGAACCCTTTATTCCCTTTGGTCTCAAGTTTGGAAACTAAAGATGGAAACTCCATTACAAACCTCAACTAGGTTCATTCATGGAAAAGGATAAGGTTGACAATAAGATATAGTTCCTTCAAGAATTTTGGATTCAATTTGTGAAATGATAGATCTACTAATGTTTTTGGGAAAATGACCCTCTTTATTAGATACATTGCCACTATTGGTGGAGTATTTCTAATTGGATGTTATTTTTCTAACTTACAACTATATTTTTCTTGTTGTTGTTCCATGCCAATATGATTAATCATTTTTTGTTTCTTTATTGGTCTTTGTAAAAGGGTGGGGCCATTTCAAAATTTCTATTTCTAATTCATAAATTCAACCAAAATTATTTACCCTAAAATTAAAATATAAATTTAAACTTTAAAATAGCATTTAGTCTAATTAATGGTATTGTCATTTGTTCCAAAATTTACAATTTTTAAAGTTTAACATTACTATTTGGTTCTCCAAGGTCATGCCCTAAAACCAACAATAAAAGAAATATTTATTAGCGCTTTCTCTTAATGCGAATGGTTTTGTTTGTTATACATTGGGTACTGTATATTGGATAATAACACTTGCAACACTTATATTACTAATATATAACAACATTGTAGTGCCCTCCGTTTCAGTCGTCGTTGATGTTAAGTAAGTTGTTGGTAATGTCATGATGATGTTGTGATTTTATTATTTAATTTAATTCTAAGGTTATGAGGTAACACTAATAATATGTTTGGATTTGATTAATAAAATTAATTTAATTATAAGGTTACCTGTTTCATTTGGAATTAAATAAAGAATTAGATTCAAGGATAAACATCAATTTAATTATCGTTGGGAGTTAGTTATTTAAAATAATCAGATTAAATGAGGAAAGGTAATTATCATTTAATGATTAAATTCAATTAATAAATTTAAAAGTGATAAAATATTAAGAGGATTAAATATTAAAATTTTACTTAAGTTTAAATAAATTACGGTAAAAATATTTATTGAATTATATTTTAATTAAAAGTTAATTATTTATGAAAATTTGTTTTAGGTTTAAAATTTAGAGTTGAAGTGGTGCTAATTTTAAAATAAAAATAGCGTTATTGGTTGGAAATTGGAATAAAACAAAATACATAAAAGTAAATGATTGAATTAAAGTGAAAGAAAACATTAGGAAAGGATTTCAAATATTTCAAATTTTTAATTTCTAAGCCTTGAGTTCACAGTAAAACGAGAAAGCTTCTTAAAAGTTGGTACCTTAATCACCATAACTGGATAAGTTAACAATGCTACTATGAAAAGTAAATGTGACTAAAATAAATTCTAATAAAATATTGGCTGAATTTTATTTTAAAGTTCTAATCAAAATAAATCAAACTTGAATATTATAATTAAATAAACAATAAACATGCAAATAAATATTATTTGAAATTCAAGTTTCGGTTTGGGGAAGGTGAAAAGTCATTCGGTTGGGATTTCGTTCGGGATTGGTAACTGACCAAGAAAGAAAATAAGAGGGTGATTTTTCCGAATGCCAAGGGGGACTTTGGGAAGATAATTGGCAACCTGTGAAGAGAGGGAGGAATTTTACTGAAAGCAATTTCCACGAAGGAAGGAACAAGAAAAGAGAAAAAAAAGAGGAATTCAAAAGGGAAAGCGACTTCCAGGTTTTCTTTTAAATATTTTCCTTACAAAATAGTGAATAGATGTTTTCCTGTGAAAGATTTCCTTCTTCCTTGAAATATTTTGTATGCCAACTTCAAAATTTAGCTGAGTATTTTAAATGTCTTATTTTTCGGGCTGTACAAATTTGTATTTTCCTTCCTTTCATTTTATATATACTTACATAAATATGGTATTCAATATATGTAATTTGAGACTGTAAACTGTCTATAAATGAACTATTTCCTGTGACTCTATTCAAACAGTTTAGTTGTGTCATCCATAACATTTGTTATACAAACTAGTTTGCTAGTAAATTTAAAGGGTTTCTCCAAATTCCAGTTTTCTATTTGCTGTCCAAAACTCTCAAATACCCAGATTATAGTTTTGGCGTTATGCTTAAAATACGAGGCTGCTGTCAAGCTGCTCCCTTATGGTTGCGTTTTGCTGATAATAAATATAATCTATAAATAAGCTGCATTTTGTTAATTATTAAACTTAGTGGTTAAAATAAATTGATTATTAGGGAAGTAATACTTGGAGGGAAATGATTTATTTATATTAAAAGAATTGAATAAATAAAATATAAAATCAATCATAACTAAAATATTAATTTTATTTAGGTTAAGGTTGTGCTGTGAAGAATTAGATTTTATCCCAGTTAGATAAATGATCTCTTATTTTTAATCAGAAAGTGAAGAGTATATATATATATATATTTGTTTATAATAATTAGGTTGGATATTGTGAGATATAATTAAAGTTGAAACATTGTAGAGAATTAAATAGCCTCTCTGATTTCTTTGTCAACCTGTCTGAGTTAGGGCATTTGAATTACCAACTACATATATGAGTGACTTTCTATTTATTTTGAATTTATATATATTTTTGATTACTATTCTTTTATATATATATATATATATATGTATATATATATATGCGCATGGTTATATAAACAAGTATAGATACATAATTATAGGTTAAAAGATTTGAAGTGAAGGTAGTCTTTTATATATTTAGGAATTATGAAGATATTTCAATATATAAGCAGATTTGTATGATGAGTATTATTCAAAAGAAAATGGTTCGTAATTATATATTATGTTTATAAAACATGAATAATTTCTTTAATTGTTTTGTTTATGAATTTTTTGGTGGTGTAAAAGTAAAATATGAATCGAGTGTTAGAATGTTCTGTAAGATAGTGAGTTAAGTAAAAGTGTAATTTTATTTTAGGTAAATAATTAAAGTGAAAATGGTTATTTCGATAGATTGCTTAGTAAAATATTATTTAACAAAAGTTTTTAACAGAATAAACATTA
>VDFB02287252.1:0-12689 GCA_007258455.2 Sequoia sempervirens
GATTTGGGTCGATATTATACCAGGTCTGAGTCTATATTAAATTGCATCTTTCAACCTTCTCTATACTCATAATTTATTAATGTTGAGGACTGTTACTGCTGGTAATCAAGAAACCAGTGTTATATGGACTGCTGTGTGTAATCAGAATTTGTTACCCTTATAAGACAATCATAGAGTCTGAAATAAGTGTAATAAGATGATACCAGTGTCAATACTGCCTAGAATTAAGCATGGTGGACTGTCAAACAATGTGAAGCATCCCTGTTAGTCTTATACACTTTCCCTTGAATATTTTTATAGCTGACACAAATGTTTGAGTTGTTACAGTCCTGTTAGGATGTTTTTGAGCAGCCTGTGTGGTGAAATCAGTCTTATATTGTAATCAGAAAGTATATCCAAATCTGCTGTTTCAATTCTCTTGTAATGGCTGTGTAATGGCTATGCTAGTGTAATGTGCCTAGAGCAGAGATCTTAGCATTTAAATGCTGTTAGAGATCCTAGACAACAAGTACAATATTTAAATACACTTATGTTCATTGGAAAGAAAGTAATCCGTTGGTGTTTAGAAATTTCTCTTCTTGATGATTACTTTCATTGAATGTTACCAAGTTCATGCATAATGTTTATCATTTTATGATCAAGCGAAATCTATCTAGTGCAAAATTGGAAAAATTAGATATCACACCAGGGGTGGTATCCCACAGTGGTATCAGAGCCAAGATCCTGCCATCCTGTTGGGAGAACAAAAATAAATTTGAGTTGCTACAATGGAATTCAGTGGATTTTCCGAACAATTCATAAGGGAATGTGAACATGATGCTTGCATATTCCGTGCAGAATATCAGAGTATGTCAGATGAGTTCAGGAATGATGTTTCTTTTGACTGCTACTTGAATTGTGTGTTGGTTTTGAAACCTGGGAAAAGGGGTGTGGTCAATTACATTAGAAGAACAATGAAAGAAAAAGCAGAACATTCTATTGATGAAAGGATCGAGAAAGAAGCAGAAGTGCTTGTTTGTGGTTTGCAGCCCACAAATATGGAGGTGGGTGAAGATACTATCACATCAGAAGCTTCTACCTTGCCAGTCGAGCCTTCTTATGAGGTACATAGCAGCAGTACCTTTGATGATATTGTGTGCGAAGTCAATAGCACACACGATGTTGCTTATCAGTTTGTTGAGCCAATTCAGGAGTACGAGTCAATTTATTGTTCCAGGGATTCTGAGATGGGTGATTCAGATCAGCATGGAGTGATTGTGCAGTTTGTGAATAATCCATTATTCGAGTTTGATGGTGGATTAGTCTATGATAATCCACTCTTCGAGTTGGAAACTAATCACACTCCTGATACTAGTCCGGTTTTGGGCAATGATCACATTGTTTGGGATCTTTCCAATGCAATGGGGTTTCAAACAGGGCTCATAGAGGAGTTTTACAGTGTGTACATGGTGAGGAGTGCTTACAGTTTTGTCTTTGATCCACCTGTACATGATTCTTATTCGATGCACAACTCTTGTGTGCATGATGTTTCTCTTTGCGCAGTCAAGAGAAGCAAATCATTTTTGTGTTCAGAGTTACTATCTTCAGAAGGTGAGACTAGAGGCTGCAAGTTCCCGACTGAGTTGTTTGCAGGGGATTACTTGCAGGATCAGAGGTTGGATTTCCATCATGCTAGTGTGTACCTGACAGAGTTTTCTACTTCGGGGTTTCATGGAGGTGGTAGTGGCAGTGGACATGATGGTTTGGTTAATCACATCCCTGGGAGTTTCAGAGGGACTGTTGAGAGATGTTGTATTGTGGATGCTTCCCGATATCCTTACTTCATTTTGATGGATGGATGCGAGTACCGTTTATATTGGGATCCAGGTGGCGACAGGATTGGTATTGTGTTTTGGATGGGTCCCAGTGGATTGCTTCACCACTTCGGGCATGGTGAAGTTGAGATGATAACAGAGAAATGGAGGTATTAGGCACTGTGGGGCTTGTTCGAGTTTGGATCGAGGAATGTTTTGTGCAACTAATTTCTTGGGTGCCTTCTGAAATTGATTAGAGATGTGGGATATTTCCACGATTCTTCTTTGAACACCTCTTAATTAGAGTTTCTTCTGATGGGAGATTGCTTAGGGACAAACAATGAATTTGGGAAGCCGGTTGTCATGTCCCACGTTTTGGTGACAACATTGTAGAGGAGGGTAACTATTACGATCCCTGTAAGTGGCAGGATGATTAGAGGATCCATTGGAAATGGGTTGCTGGGTGTTTGGGCAGCTCCAGTGCCAGTTGTTTAGAGTTTGGGCCTTGGGGCTCTTGACCTTTGGGAACTTTCTATTTTTAGAAAGTTAGGTCAGGCGGAAGCTGCTATTTTGGGCAGGGCACCTGGTTCAACCATTCAGCTCAGAGTCGACCCAGTTCCTCAGTTTGGCAGTCAGACAGAGAAATATTGGAATATTTAATAGTTTAATGAAATAATTAATATTTTGACTTTATATTAAAGTCACGTTATTAATTATTTAAATATTTAATTAAATTGGCCATATTATAAAGTATTTATTATACTTTATAATAAAGTATTAATATTTGATAAAATGAATATTTATTATTCATTAAATAAGGCGCCAATTATTAAATGTTTTTCTCCTAAGTTAAAAGCGCATGAATTAATCATTTTTTTTAAATGATTATTAAAAAAGAGCTTGGGTCGAATTTCTCAAAGGGCAGTATATATTCTCAGAAAGGACAAATCGAACGATTATGATATGATTATTCAACTTTGTCTTTTATTGAGAGCTGTGGAGTTTGTGAAGAAACTAGGGTTTCTGCAAATTCGTGCATTTTTCAGGCTTTGGAGAACGAAACCTCTTCAGAGTCAAGCTTTCTGAGGTTGTGAGAGATCAGCTGAAGATTGCTAAGTAAGGTGGCTTCATACAGGAGTCATATTTGTGCTTACAAGTGAAGATCCAACATAGGGTTAGAATAAAATTGCAAGTTTTCATCTGCTGCTACAGTACGCGTGAACAGTGCTTTTGCTACAGTACGTGTGAATAGTGCGCGTGAACAGTGCTTTTGCTACAGTACGTGTGAATATTGCGCATGAACAGTGCGCGTGAACAGTGATTCGCTACAGTAGCATGTCTAAAATCTGAACGTGGGCTTTGTTAGAGGACTTTGGAAGAGTGTCTGAAATGTATGAGGCTGGATGTACCAATTCTCAAGGGAATTGATTGCAAAGGAGGTGTCTATAGCTGCTGTTCGAGCATTCCGGGAACTCTTGTAACTGCTGCAACCACTTCCAGATTTGGGACGATATTATACCAGGTCTGAGTCTATATTAAATTGCATCTTTCAACCTTCTCTATACTCATAATTTATTAATGTTGAGGACTGTTACTGCTGGTAATCAAGAAACCAGTGTTATATGGACTGCTATGTGTAATCAGAATTTGTTACCCTTATAAGACAATCATAGAGTCTGAAATAAGTGTAATAAGATGATACCAGTGTCAATACTGCCCAGAATTAAGCATGGTGGACTGTCAAACAATGTGAAGCATCCCTGTTAATCTTATACACTTTCCCTTGAATATTTTTATAGCTGACACAAATGTTTGAGTTGTTACAGTCCTGTTAGGATGTTTTTGAGCAGCCTGTGTGGTGAAATCAGTTCTATATTGTACTCAGAAAGTATATCCAAATCTGCTGTTTCAATTCTCTTGTAATGGCTGTGTAATGGCTATGCTAATGTAATGTGCCTAGAGCAGAGATCTTAGCATTTAAATGCTGTTACAGATCCTAGACAACAAGTACAATATTTAAATATAATTTGTTCATTGGAAAGAAAGTAATCCGTTGGTGTTTAGAAATTTCTCTTCTTGATGATTACTTTCATTGAATGTTACCAAGTTCATGCATAATGTTTATCATTTTATGATCAAGCGAAATCTATCTAGTGCAAAATCGGAAAATTAGATATCACACTAGGGGTGGTATCTCACGTGAAATGGAAGCCTTGATGGCGACTGAGAGGAGGACCGTCACCGACCAGACTCTACAGGTTTGAGATCCGAGCATTGATTGCGATTTAGGTTTGATGATACTTTCTGGGGAATGGATTAGAGATGTGGGACATTACAGTTTTCTTTGACCTTAGAGGATTGAGTTTGTTTGCGATTGGGGGTAGCAGGGTCCAAAACAATTTTGGGAAGGCCCATTTGTCTATGTCCCCATTTTGGCAAACATGTCGGTGATGACGAGATTGGCCTATCATGGGATTTCTCGTGGTACGTGAGTGGTTAGAGGTTGTTTGAATTTGGCTTTCGGCGATGATTAGCGATTACGGTCAGTGGCTTCCGTTTGAGCTCGATCGGAGACTTTTTTGGAGTTACTATTTTATGAGTTCTGGCCAGGCGGTGTGGGACCTTTACTAACACCATGATATGGCCGGCATCAGGAATCACTTCGGAGTTTGTCAGCATCAGACGGATCAGGAAACGGACAAGTGACGGGAGAAATATTAATATTTAATTACATTGATTAAATATTAATTAATTAATGATTATATTATAAAGTTATAATTTATAATTATAACTTAAGTGATTGCCTTGAGGGGTGCGCCAACATTAAAAGGGGGCCAGCTGACGATTAATTAAATATTAAAATATTTGTCGGAGAACTATTGAAATAATAAAAGATTAAAAGTGAAATATATTAAAATTCCCTATTATTAAGGAATTCGCCTTTTTGAGAAGATTAAAGGGTTTTGCCTTGAAAGTTGAGCCATTATGACATTGGAGAATTGAAAAATTGATCAGGCTTTGCCAGAGGACGAAGACCTTAGGGTTTGAGTTCGTTATTCGTTGGGGAACGAGCCATCTCCATCGAAGCAGTTCAGAGGATGTGAAATAACATCTGATTTATTGCCAGTTGAGAAATTTCTTCATACAGGAGGAATTACAGAGCATCACAGTCGATACAGACATCAGAGATTATTGTTTTGCAGAGCTTCAGCATATTTAATCCTTCAGAATACCTTCTATTCATAAAGGCGCATATTCTTGTGATTCTGGAGATTTAATAAAGAAGCCGTACAAAGTTAATTAATTTGCTGTCTCAGCCGTACCAGACTTGTACCTGGCCGTACTGTCATGAGAGAGGCAAGTTGTGAACTTGGAGAAAACGTCTAACACTTGGTTTCCAGTTTGCACCTTTGGTGGCGCCAGGGGGATCAAGAATCATTTGCCAGTGCCAGACAGAGATAGCAGAGGGAGCCGTACCCTTATTCACTTGATTTGCTGCTATCAGCCGTACTGTGTACAGCAGGCTGTATCATTGCAAGAGCCGTACTTTGCACAAGAAGAAGTTCGCCTATCCTTTGGTCTTTCAACTTCATCAGTGAGAACGCCTATAACTATTGGATCTGGTGATTTGATTGAATGCCATACATTTTCATTGGTTGCTGATCATCTTCAGGTCGTACAGCAGTGTACTTGGCCGTACCATCAGCAAGGATATGTCTTCTATGTTCTGGACAAAACGCCCACCTACCAGGCAAGCAATCTTCATTACCCTGGGCGCTGGAGTAGCTGAGGACTTCTGTGATCACCAGATAGGGGAAGAGAGGGTTTAGTCATTTGCAGCCGTACCATTCTCAGCCTCATTTAATGCTACTACAGAAATCAAGTTTTTAATAAATCATTGCTTTTTCATCTTGCATGTATCTGGGTATCTTTGTAATCATCTTCAGAAGAATAATATATGAACTGGCTTCAGTATTTGTGCTAGGGTTTGCTATTTATAGAGTTGAATTATTTTATAAGATTTATTTGTAATTCCCTTTCAAAATCGCCATCTTTATTATTCATGCAAGCGTCAAAAACAAGCAAAGGCCTAAAGGCAGAGAAAACCAAACTTCGGTCAGATGGGTTCGAGGAGCTAGGGGTTTCTACATTGTTCTTCATATATGGAGGTGTCCCCATGTTCATATGAATCAAGTGAGGCCATTCCCAATAAAGAAGCATGGGGAGGCTTTTCTAGCAATTGTTTAGTGTGAATGGTTGAGTGTCCCTATTTGTACCTAGAATATTATGGGTAAGTGAATTGGCCACCACTTATGCTTTGCATGTTTATATAGAAGAATAGGTAGATGTTAGCACAACCTTATCACCAATAGCTCCTCCGTAGAAGTATACCATTAGGAGCTTCAAGGAAAATGTGAGAAATGTAATGTCTATGATGTGTTGTATGGTGGGTAAAAAGGACAATACTTGTGTTGAGGACAATTGGGTCCCTATAATGCATGAGATCAGGGATTTGGCACTGTGATGGATTGGGTGGATATTATTTCTAACTTTACAAAAAGGGTTATGGAATACAAGACAGGAGCGGGTGATCCTTATGTGGCTTCTTATCTTTTGGATTGTCTTTGTGTTGAATACCAATGGGATGAAACTCTTTTCCTTGCACAAAATTCAATACATGGAGTAATTTTTGCTTGTATTTTGGTGTTTTACAAACACAAATATGTGCTTCATCATGTTAAAATTCATAATGACTTCTGAGCTCATTTAAATGCAAATTAAATTGGAACACCTTCCCCAAGGCTATCTAAGGAAGCAATGGATTCTCTCAAATCAACAAGGAATCAGTTTTATGCTTATTGAGAACTTATATTAGAATAGATGGGCTGTTGGAAGCTCCACATAAGCTATTGAGCATGCTCCTTATTCCTTGCCAATTCAAGAGGTATCTTAGCAAGTGGTTACAGAGGTCATTGGTATCTTGAAAAGGAATAGTTTATCATTGTTCCACTCATTCTCCTCATGGTGACTACTAAGGCGTTAGCCAATGTTCCACTTGTGGAGAAAATTATTAGCGAGATGGTATTAGTATAAATTTGATAGAGTTTAAGTTAGGAGGTCTTAGAAATCAAAGGATATGTTTGTTCATCAGGGCCCACTCAGATTAAATTGCTTTGGAAAATATACATGAGTGTGATTCAGCAGATTTTAAATTTAAAATGCATTGAGGAAGACATTGAGACTAAAATGCAATTGAATTCTCTGATACAAACCATTGAGGTGGCCATGGGGGTAATCCTAGATCTCTTGGGTTTGTTGACCATTGAAACTCAAGGCTAACTTCTATGATTCCAAGGCCTCATCATATGAGAACACCTAGGCCTTGTACCATTCATTTCCCTATCATGCAATCCATCCATATTTTATTTGTAAGTTACTATTTTTTCAAGGAATGAGCACTTCCTTCTCTTTACATACCCCTACCATAATGGCTATTGCCCCTTTGCTATCCACCTTTCAAGAAGGTCAAAGCACTCAGGCTTTTATAGAATTAACACAAGATGCCATTGGACAAGGGCCCTCTTAAGATGAAAAGTGTGTCATTTTATTTTGGGATTGGGGGTCTCAAGAGTGAAAGTTGCAGCCTCCACTTCATTAGTATAACTTTTGGCAACGTAGTGGAGGGAGTGTGAGTCTAACGTCCTCTCCTCCTCATAAGAATGGTTTGTAGATCTAAGGTTAATTTCTCTTGTTTCTTTTGTACTTCCCTTCCCGTTTTCCACCATTGTTATCTCATATTTAATGACACCATAGGAATCATCATTGGCAATCTCACAAGTCTTGTCTTCTATTTCCTTAATGGTAAATGTTTACTTGTCACTCTCTATACTCCAACCTCAAGTGGGAGTCATCTCTTAGTTCATTCTTACTAATTGAAACCGTGAGTACTCTCTTATGGGGAAACTAGAATTACTTTTTCTCTAGCCATCATTGCATCAGGCACAATAGGCCATGTCCATAGAAAGCAACAAATAGTAGAGGTGTTGATGCATTACTAGTACCAATTCAAAGAAAGGAAGGTGAATCAAATCAAAACTATGAGGAAGAAGCAACTAAATAGGGTGGTTTACAAAATCAAAGAGACTAAAATGGTAGATGTGGATAGCACTAATGGAAAAGAAATTGCTTAAGACAATGTGGCCCTTAGTGAGGTGGTTGATAGAGTTGTAAAGTAACACAAGGACAAGATTGGCATTGAATGGCATGCACAAAGAATGTGACAAGACCTTGTTTGAGTACAAGAAACGATCTACTAATGTAGGTAACCTTTGTAGTACTATATGAATCATTTTTAATGAGGTGGAAAAAACTTTTGATTTCCATGCATCCTTTGTTTGAAAAGCTGTAGGTGAGTCATGTGAGGTTTAATGTAGGGAGTAACCTAAGATAAAAAATTGGGAATAATCTATTTAAGAAGTATGGAAACTTGGTTCCTTAGGATAATGTGAGCAAGAAGGAAATTGTGTGGTGTTCTAAATGCGACAAGGCCACACACAATAATATAGAGAGGCCATGAATAGCTAAAAATGGTTCATATAAGGTGTAAACCTACTTGAGTAAGGCCTTTGAATTATTGGTTGAACATAACATGCTCATTGTGCAAAATGTAGATGGCTCACAAGCTAGGTTGTAGGGAGACGTGTCCCATGACTTGGAATGCATTTTGAGATGAGGACGTGTCTCTTGTCTCCAATAGTGGGTAGAAATGTCTTGCATTGCAAGAGACTGCTAGACACATCTTGGGGTACCCGTTGTCAAATAAAGGGGTTCTTTTTATTTTATTTTTGTTTGAAAAATTGTAATCTACTCCCACCTTCTCTCATGCGACTTGTTGAAGACCATTTCCGTGCAATTTCAGAGAACGATTTTAGAGCAAAGACATGTTTTGGTCTTCGTGTTTTCTAAGAGGTAGGTTTCACTTTTCCATTTTTCATGGTTTTGTTGTTTGAATTTAGATGTTTTCAAGTTTTTTTAGGGTTTCAAAAACAAAAGACTTATTACTATTTGGGTGTCTTTTTTTCATTACATTTCTCTCCAATGTTTTCAAATCTTGGTAAAACAATAAACTATTTACTTAGTATACTATTACTTTATTACACTTACTATTTTGGTAATTTTTTTTAATTTTATTGTTAATTATTATTATTTTTTTGATTCATAAGCATGAGAAGTTATATTAATTCAAAAAGGAATGTTTACAATGCACGGTCCCATCTATGCCATTTTGAAACCAGTGCCCTGCCCTTGCAGCAAAATTTACACTAAAACTAGGTTGCATAGGGCCATTGATCCCCAAACCCTAGAGTATTACAGAGCTTCTTTCTAGGATCTACATATCCATTTGAATACATATATTACAAAAAATACTCTATAGAGCCTAAAGCCCAGATTTAACTCAGACATGATTAAGTTATGTGCCACATAGGGCACGCCAAGATATAACCAACCGATAGACGATTACATTTCACTGCGCAAAAACAAAAGAAGGTGATACCAACACTTCTTCATTTCATCTATCTGTGATTGTTTGGAGGAAATCATAAAATTCATCAATCCATGCCCAGTTTTGGATTGGCTCCAACAACAATAGTTTCTTATTAATTATTAGTTATTAGTATTAACTTATAGTATATTACAGTTACTTATTTAGCGGTAATTGTTGGTGTGTTATTTTTTTTAATGCTTGGATGCCATGACTTGGTAATAACTAGTAATTTAAAAATTAAAATTTACTAGTAGTATAAATATTTTGTATTCATCATGAAACTTGTGTAAACTTCAAAATTTTGATTTTTTGACTATAATAATTATATTGCTTGCATTTCTCATTCTATTATAGATTGAGATGTGTTGGGTAGGGGAAAACAAGGCTTGTACCCACTGTGGAAGTATTGTTATCATGTTCTAGGTTTGAAGAGGTCGAGTGGAACAATCACCATTGCATGTAAGCATCGTGAAATTTCATGGTAAGATACTTACATGAGGGTGAGGGCTCATTTCCTTCACATACTTGGTAAAGGTGTTGATTCTTGTATAAATGAGGTAGAATGATATGACACTATTAGGGATCAAGAAAGGGCTAATGGTAAGTGTCTAATTTGAGCTATCACACTTCAACGATAGGGACAATGGTTGTAATTTAGAATCAAAGTAGAGAATTAGAGTTGAATGTGTCTTCTAGAGATGTTCATGTGACAACAAAAGATGTAGCAGTAGGATATTCTTGCAAGAGACTGTACATTGCGAACTCAAACCTCATTGGAAGATTATTTGATTTGCAAGTTGAGAAGCGATTGATGCAATGATTGCATGCTTCTTTTATGCAAATGCAATACTATTTAATGTTGCTCTCTCACCTTTCTACTGGAGATGGCCCAAGTTAACAAAAATGGACCACTTGGGTATTGAAAGCTTTGCACTACTCTAATAAATAAAAAAGAAAATTCGATTAGAGCAACAAATTGGACCAATGAAAAGAGTGTGGTCTACAAATGGATGCAATATTGTGATGGATGGGTGGATAGATACTAGAAATCGTCCACTACCTAATATCATGGTAACATGCAACAAAGGGCCTTATTTTCTGAAGCAATAGATTGTTCAAGTGAAGAAAAAAATGTAGATTTCATAACCAACTATGTGATGACATTGAGGAGGTGGGGGTATCACATGTAGTCCAAGTTGTTACATATGCTTCCCTTGTTTGTAGTAGATGGTGGCTGATAGCAAAAGCCGGTAGCTCCTTCAGGCTTAGCTCCTTAAACTTAAAGTGAATGATAACCTTGGCTATTCAATTTATATTTATTCTATTTATCTTCTCATAGTATGGCCGACTTGAGAAGATGAAAGACAATTAATATTTGTTTATTAATTAGAGCCGACACAGCATCTATCTTGATTCCTTGATTCCCTTAGAGGCGACATGAGGATTTGTCTCTTGTATGCTACACAAATTGTTGTCCATTGTCAGCCTAGAAGATCAATCTAGTTAGGTTATTTACACACAAATAGAGTGCAGTCGAAGTGCGAATATATAAGTAGGAGGGTTCAATCATTTCCTTTGTTCTACATTATCAAGAATCAGAATATTGTATCAAGTCTTGAACAGACTGTCATGTGCAAATAAGAGGCATGAATAGTTGTGGAACTCTCCATATCGGATCTATACCAGATTACGAGAACTCTCCATGCAAGTCGTGTTGAACTATATCGGATGCAATGTTAAGTGCAGATCTATATTCAGTACTCAAAGGGTGAGAGAATTAGTCGCAGTAATATGATAATGTGGGATTCCATATATATGAGGTTGACGACTGTCAAATGCCTATTTCTGTAGATCTGTTGACAGTCAATTCATATATAACAGGTACTAATTGGCAGACTGTTATATGTTTTTCATCTTGCCAGGTGCTGAATATCGGTCTTGTGTTAGACCTCATTGTAATATGTAAAGTTGCCATTGTTACATCAAATATAAGAGAGATCTTTGTTGCTGGGTTTTTCTCCCTCAAGAGGAGGGTTTTCTTAGGGTATATGCTGTGTTATTATCTCTGATTTTGAATTATTTTCTGTGCATTTAATCTGTTCACATAAAACTAACATGGTATCAGAGCGGGTTTGAGGATCGTGACCAGATTATTGCCAATCAGCATACTTTCTGTTGCTCACTCATCTCACTCAGCCAAGATGGTGAATGGTTTGAAGGTTGAAGATAGACTCGAAGGTGCATCCAACTTCACTTCATGGAGATTTAGGATCATGCTCACCTTGCGTGAAAATGATTTGGGTGACTTCGTGGAGCCTAGCATTTCTGAACCTGAGGAGGCAGAAGAAAAGGAGTGGCTGAAGAAAGACATCAAAGCAATGAAGATTCTGGTTGACTTTGTCAAGGATCATATTGTTCCTATCATCTCTAAGTTGAAGACAGCAAGAGATATGCTCAAGACCTTGGAAGAGATGTACGAAGTCAACAATACCAGCCGAGCCATTGCACTAAAGCATCAATTGCATCATGTGAAGATGTCAAAGGGAGAGTCTGTTACTGCATACTTCATGAGGATTTCAAATTTGAGAGACCAGCTCTCTACAATTGGGAATATAGTTGATGATAAGGATTTAACCATGCTCGCCCTCAATGGGCTGCCTTTGTCTTGGGAATCTTTCATTCAAGGAATCAGTGCAAGATCGAAACTGCCTAAGTTTGATCGCCTAAGATCTGATTGCATTCAAGAAGAATCAAGGTTGGTGGCAAGAGGCGTTGGTCAAAGTTCAAAGAATGAAGACATTCATGTTCTCGCCTCCCATGTCTCAAAGAAGAAAGGAAAAGATGGAAAGAAAGGATTCTTCAAGAGGAATTGGGACAAGGGAAATGATAATGCACCTCCATCCAAGAAGAAGAGGGATATGTCCAAGATTCAATGTTTTGGGGTGTGATGGGTTTGGGCATGGCCAGGGATTTAACTAAGGTAATCAGCATGTAGCTGTTTGGGATATGGAATAGGTCCACCTCTCCTCAGAAGGACTCTAGAGAATTTCTATTTTGAATCATGGGCCTGTGTTCAAGCCGTAAAAGTTGTGTGTTGATCTGTGCTTAAAATCAGCGTACCTTGCAGAATAGATAAGTATTCTTTGTTTGTTAAGTTATATCTTTTATTTTTGATCTTGTGTGATTAGTATAAAGAGATTGCTATTTCTCTTGAATTGTGATCTCTAGAATAAAGATCCTTTGAAGATTTCAATTTATCTATTGTGAAGTTGATTCATACTAATCATGTAGAAGTATGACTTTGAGATAAAATAAAGAAAAGAGAAGAGATTTGCATTTTCGTTGTGATA